>JANHFO010001697.1:19540-29565 GCA_032468095.1 Pareas carinatus
GCATCCCCATGGTCACATGATCAAAGTTTGGATGCTTGGAAATTGGTATATATTTATGACACTTGCACCGTCCCACGGTCATGTGATCCCATTTTGCAACCTTCTGACAAGCAAAATCAATGGGATACCCAGATCTATTTAACAACCATGCTACTAACTTAACAACTGCAGTGATTCTGAAAAAAGATGGTTATATCTTCACTTAACAGTATAAATTTTGGGCTCAATTTTGGTCGTAAATCAAGACCTAACTGTACTTTATCCACATGTCAAAGATTTCTTTAAGGCTTTAGAAACCTTTTGTGAATTCAATGATGTCAGTTATAGCCAGCCTAATTTCCATCCTTTGGATTATTATCATTTGTATTTCCTGTTGGGTCGTCATCTCTGTTTTACATACCACAGTTCCTTTATTTTCCAATGTTTCTACATCAGTTGGAATTTGTTTCGCGTCTTCATCCTGTCCATCTACAAATTGTTCCATGTTGTTTTACCGTTTCTTCTTTAAAATCTTCAAAAAGTGCATCCCACATTTTTGGTGGATTTTGGAGGGCTGATTTTTTTTAATCCCATTTTTTTCTCTCTCCAGGATTTCTAAAATTTCCCAATAATGAAAGTTGAATCTGAACTTGCTGAGTTGTAGTTCATGAAACTTGTTTTTCTGCTTAGGTATAAAGTGTTTTTCAAAATGTAAATACAACTCACCTGGTTTGTTTCCTGTTTGGTATAAAATAACACAGTGTCTCAATTTAGCAGACACCAGCAGTTATTCAAATGAATGGAATGATGAATCACAGTCATTTTCTATTTCGAAACTCTTTCAGGAGTAGCTTTTCAGTAGCAATTTAATTGACAATCAGTTTTAGAAAGAAAAAGCATACAATAATGCTGGTAGCCCTCGACCACTATTTGGACCAGAAGTGCCGTTGCTAAGTGAGGCAGTTGTTAAGTGAGTCGTGGCTAATTTTGCAATCTTTTTTGGTAAACAATTTAACAATTGTTAAGTAAATCAGGTGGAATCCAGCTGTCCTCATTAACTTAGTTTGTTGGAAGCTGACTAGGAAAGACTCAATGGTGATCATGTGAGGCATGAATGACGCAACCATCTTAAATACCTGTCAGTTGCCAAGCACCATTTTTTTTTCATAAGAATTTTTTATTTTTTCAAAAACAAACAACACAAACACAAAAAACAAAGCAAAAAGTAAAATGCAACGTGCTTCAATAAATCGGTTAAAAACAGTCACCTAGAACTACATTTTAAACTATATCATCAATATCTATCACATTTACCAATACAATTCCACACCTACTCCTTCCATCTCTTGTCTAACCATTTATAAAAATAATTCCATGTCTTGAAGTGTACAGTATCTTCTTTATCTTTCAATAATAATGTTAGTTTATCCATTTCTGCACATTCTAAAATTTTTCTAATTCTTTCTTCACTTGTATCAGTACTTCATTCTTCCAATTTTGTGCAAAAACAATCCTAGCCACTGTGAGTACTAAAATTTTCTGGTACAATACCTAACATGAACATCTCCGGTTTAAAATTTGTTTGTTTTTTCGTCATTTCCTGCAACCATTAGTGTATTCTTTTCCAATATTTTTCAGCATATGTAAATGTCCACCACATATGATAATAAGTACCTTGTTCGTTCTTGCACTTCGAACATCTGCCAGACTCTTTACACATTTTAGACAATTTAAATGGTGTCATATGCCATCTATAAAACATCTTATACATATTTTCTTTATATGAAACTGATTTTTTCATTCTTAAATTCTTTTCTCATAAGCTATACCATCTATCAATATCAATCGGATATCCAAAGTTTTTCGTCCATGTTATCATAGTCTCTTACTTGCTCATCTTCCATTCCCTTACTTAACAAAACCTTTCTTTATTACCTTTTCATCACTAGACAGTAACAACTCATCAAATTCTGTCATACCAATTTCAAATTCTTCTGCTTTTGCATCTATATTATATCTGTGTTTTAATTGTGTATATGACCACCATGTAAGAGTAATGCCCAGATTTTCCAATGATAGTCTAGATTTCTGTTTTCCTTCCAACTCTAGAATGTCCTTATTTGTCCAGATCTTTTCCATATTGACCACAAAAGCTTGGTTGAATAAAGGCTTCGGTTGTAGAGACCCATTCTGGAATTTTCATATAAAATGTCTTTTAAATTTTCTCTCATACCTTATACAGAACATTTCTTACATAATGGTTTTGAAAGTGTTTTGTGGGCCTTACTTTTACCATACCACAAAAATGCATGCCACCATAGTTGTATTCAAAGCCTTCTAGTTATATGTCAAATTCCTTTTTTTATCATTTACAACTATAAATGAACCAGGCCGTGATCCTTTAAGTATTTGCCATAATTAGGAGTTGGGAGGGGGTTAGGTCTTTTTAGAAACTGAAGAGAGATGTCTGTATAGAAACACTTATCAAAGGTGGCTGCCCATGTGAGACACAGAGAAGCCACCAAGATAATCACCATACTGATGAAGGAAGAACCTTAACGGTGATTGGCTGAACTGCGCATGAACACCCAAGATGCATCAGTTTTAGCATTCCTCATCCCGGAGGAAATACTAGTTTTTCTGAAGCCCTTCTGAATCTATTAAAACAACAACTTATTCTATGACATGGATTGGTTGCTTGATTCTTGAACAAGGGAATGCTGAGAATCAGGACATTATGCTAAAACTCACCTTAAAAGTAAAACCTTCTGCTTTAATCCAATTCTCCATGCACGCAAGCTGGGAGTTGGGGAGGCAGAGTTTTACAGCCCATCATTTGTCTTATCTTCGAAGTCTTGGCTGGGCTCTCGACAGCTGAAGTATTGGCCTCAAGTCTCAGACCAGATAAAGAGGTAGGAATCGATTTACAACCTTTTTACCCGGAGGGAAAAAAGCCTGGACTAGCTTTTACGGATCCTTCAAGCTTCTTGCAAAGGATTTGTAACTGTAAACATCCCCAAACATCACAGCCCATCCTTCCTGGTAGATGCCTTCCTCATAAGACTCCCTGGCAGGAAGAGGCAACCCAGGGGGTGCAGTCCTTCTACTCTGCTAGATGTGAGGCTGCACTGGGGTCAAGTGGAAGCAGCCTTGTGGTAAATCAGCCAGCACCAATACAAGCTTCTGGTCGACCAACCCTCCCTCATAAGGGCCAGCTAGATAAGGATGGGAGGTCTGCCACATTATTAGGTTTGGGTTTCAAAGACCCAAGAATTTGTTGGGAGAAATCTTTTGAACCCCAATGGCCAGATATATCTACGCAAAGCCTAGATATCGTTACTGGTCTTGCGCCCCTGATCCAGGATAGGAGGGACTTAGAATGGCGGAGACCTATACCCCTGCTAGAATCCCAGCAGTTGGTGAGACCTGGTCCAACATCCCAAAGCCCCCGGAAGCGCCCAAGGGAGCAGGGGGTACTTCATGACACCCAAGACTGACAGCGGCGGACGTCACCTGCCCATCCAGTGGCACCACCATTCCGGGCCCCTCCCCAGGGTAGGGCTCCACCGGGTCCGGATTCTCGCTTTCATTGCCAACCTGGAATGGCTCCGGCTTGGGGAATGGGAGGCGTTCCACCATGGGGTGCATCTCTAATGTTTGGGGCCCATGCTCTGCCAAACTTCCAGGTGGAATTTGATGGAGACTCAGAACCTAAGATACTTTTTGCACGAAGCACAAAGGTTTCTGGAACAATATGGGACCTGGTTCCCTAATGACTATTCACAAATTACTGCCATTACGGCCTGCCTGAAAGGAGATGCAAGGGCTTGGTTCGTCGAGATGTGCGACCGGAATGCTCCCGAAGTGCAGTTTCCAGATGACTTCATGCAGTCCCTGCGGCTTAGATTCGATGACCCCATGACGACTATGAGAGCCGAGATTGACTTGCGATCCCTGAAGCAGGGGAAGGGGTCTGTTAAGGAGTATATCCAGAAATTGCAGTCTGGCATCTGAACGTATGTTTCTTGATTTAGCATTGTTCTATGTTTCTCAGAAATTTGTGGAATTTGGCTGTTCTCCAGATATTATTTTATTTTTACAATGTCTATTTTTTCTTGATCGTATAGTTTCGCATAATAGTCTTTGGTTTTCTGCAATTGGTCCTTTGCATATTCCATTTCTCCTTTCTCATTGCTCACTTTGTATATCATTCTTTTCTCTTTGTTTTTTAAGTCTGTATAATGGTCATCGTCGGGGTTTATTTCCATTCTCAAAATAGTTTTGCTTTAACAGTTTTTAATTGTTGTGCCGTTCTTTCTGCCTCCATCATATCTAGCTTATGTTTGTTCATTTCCATTTGGCTTTTTAAAGTTACTTTGTGTGGATCTTTTTGCAATTTTATTTCTAACATTTTAATCTCCTCCCGTAAAGTCTTATATTTTTGCTGCTTTTCTCTACTCTTTTTCACCATATATCTCGTAACCAGACCTCTAAATACTGGTTTTGCTGCATCTCATATATTTTGTAAAGATGTATCTTCCTTCTTATTTTCCTTAAAATAATATTCAATTTTTTTTGCTGCAATGTCTATAAAGTTCTTTTCTTGTAAGATATTTATCCAATCTCCATCTAAATTTCTTTTTACTTCCTTTCCATTTGACTTTAACAGAGTTGTGATCAACCTATATATTTATGTCAATCTCTGCCTCTTGTAGTATAATTCTCAAATCTGTAGCCATCCATATCATATCAATTCTTGGCCATGATGTGTATCTGTTAGAGTAAAATGTACATTGTTTTTTTTCTGGATTTAAATCTCTCCAAACATCTTTTAAATGTAATTCCTCAGCCATGTTTTAAAAGGCTTTTGGTAAAATTCTTCTTCCTTCCTTTCTTTTCTTTGTCAATTAGGAGTTGATCTTTTGTATCTCTATGTTTGAATACTTTTCTTTCTGCTGAAGTAGAAAGAGCTTATTTTCAACTACCGTGTTTTCCCGAAAATAAGACATTGTCTTACATTAATTTTTGCACCCAAAGATGTGCTAGGTCTTATTTTCAGGTGATGTCTTATTTTTCCACTGAGGCCGCCCAGAACCGGAAGTCCGAGGCCTTTTTATCGGGGAGGTCTTATTTTGGGGGGATGCCTTATATTTCAGTGAGAGGCAAAACTGTAAGTAGGTTTTATTTTCAGAGAATGTCTTACTTTCGGGGAAACAGGGTAGAGATTGTGCTCCGTCTGAAGTAGATGATCTACGATTCAGGATTCTCCTGAACTCAGGGCTCCTTTTTGATTTGTATGTGAGATTGAGATAGAGGAACCCTTCTCCACCTCCAGATGGGGTAACAGTTGAAGTCCTTTTTTGAGCAGAAAGCCCCAGTAACAGTGATTCATGCCCTAATCATCTTGAGGTTAGATTGCTACAATTATGGATTCTACTTCAAAGTCTGCCTTTGAAGACTTATTGGAAATTGCAGTTAGTCCGGAATGTATTTGTAAAAGCATTAAGAGAACCAGTTTGATGTAATGGTTAAAATACGAGGCTGGAAACCAGGAGACTAAGTTCTTGTCCCACTTTGAACACAAAGTCAGTTAGGTGATCTTGAACCACTCTCACCCCAGAAAGCAGGCAATGGCAAACCATTTCTAAAATCGTGACATAAGAACTTTAGAGACACTTCCAGACGTATGCCAGGGGTCAGCATTAGTCAAAGGCATATGCACACGCACACACATACATAACCCTTACAGCAGTGTAAAACCCATTTTGTGGGTATTGCATTTCTGGCAATACCGTTCCAAGTTTAATTAAAATGGATGATATAAAACCCTGACAAGGCTTAGCTTCCTAGTTCTCTGAGAGTTATTTTCTTCAAGAAGAACCCATCTTGGAGATATTCATCTGAATATTCAACTCAGAAAACGTTATTTTGGGTGTCTCGCTTATGAAATCATAGAAACAAGAGGCTGGAAAAATGGAGGAGGAAAGGACCAGAGCCGAATGCCTTCCTCATTACTGTATAAAATTTCAGATATGGTCAATCTGTAGCTTTCCAGATGTTTAATTACAATTGCCATCAAATTAAAACTCAGGATGTGGGTATCTTTGGGGCTGGAAGTATGTAGTAGAGTTGCTTTGTTGGTATAATTTTTCTATGCCATGACAAATTGGAAGCACAGTATAGAACTGAGATGTCTATATTACCCTGAGTAACTCTTTTCTTCTTCTCTTCTATTTGGGTAGAAAGACTCATAGAAAAACAGTTGTTTATATCAAGGTATGTATCCCATTCAAGATGCTGAATGTCATCTGTGAACAGAATGACAGATGATTGAAACTGGTTTGTCATTTTTAGTGATAGAGACTATGTGCCAGGAAGTGAAAAGCAGGAGGAAGGGCCAGCTCAAGAGATGTTGCTGTTTGGAAGTGAATAAATTAACAATAGCTTCTACCATTTTTTCCTACAGAAATTGAATTGACTAACTGAATACTTTACCAACTGAGAATAGAAAGCTTCCACAATATATGACAGTAATGGCCAATTTTTAAGGAAAATACAGACTTGCTCTATGATATGACTTACTTAGATTATGTTGCCTCAGGCGACTACCTCATTCCACCAAGGAGTAGACTCAAAGGAAAGTTTGTTCTTTTAATAAAGGTTTGGACTTTGGAGACTAGAACTTAAAGTAGCAGCTGTTTTGGACCCATTTGTAATTTTGAGAGCATCTTGCAAGTACTTTCACAAAATGACTGTTAGGTTTGCCTTTGCATGTAACAGCTGTTACAAAAGGAATTACCAGCTGCAAAATTCTTATTTGCTAAAAGGCAAACTGATGAGATAACTCTCCACCACACCTCCAGCCCTACAGCATGTTAACTACCACCTCAGTTTATCTTATTTTTTTTCTAGATATGAGGGCAAAATTTCACATATCACAATTTTCGTAAGCTTTCTAATATTGGCCAGAACCACAGTTAAAAACAAAGATAATGATGCCGATTACTCCACTTTGTGGTATGCCAGCTTCCCATTTATTTTTATTTAAGTTGAAATAAAAGATTGATGATGTTAGATGGGAACACAGGCTGGCAAGCACCAAAAAAATGGCTCTAAGTTTTTTCTCTTCACAGGATGTTGTCTAATTTCCTGATCATTTCTCTGTTTTAACTGTTGCAGTTTTTTTCTTTGTGAAATATAGTGTCCAGAACAAGACAAATGCTTAAGTGAGGTTTGACCAAAGCAAAACAAAGTGGTACTAATATTTCCTCTGATGTGGAAATTTTATTTCTGTTGATATAGTCTGGAACTGCATTTGCTTATTTTGGATCAATACTGTCTCACATTCAGTTTATGATCATGTATTACTAAAAATAGTTTTCAGAAGTACTGTTGACAAACCAAGTATGCCAAATCTGTTGCTTTGATTTTTGTTTCCTATGTGAAAAATTTTGTTAAAATTTCAGTGTTACTTTCAGACCATTTATTTAACTTACCAAGAGCATTTTGAATTTTATTTTTGTCTCTTCAGCTATTAGGTATGGAATTTAATTTTGTGAACATTGCAGATTCAGTAGGTTCCCCCTCTTCTCTATGCTGTTAATAAAAATATGAAAGAGTATATAGGCCCAGAAGAGAATCTGGTAGCACCCTACAGTCCTGTTTGAGGAGGAACTATTGAGAAACACAATTGCTAATTCATCCCATCCTAAATTGGATTGCTAATGAGAATGTCACATGGTGTTCTGTCCAATGCTCTGCTGAAATCAAGGTGTGTCTACAGCACTTCAACTATTAGGAAGGTTAATTGATTTTTTAAAAACTAAGATTAATCTGACATCTTCCATACAAACCATGCTGACTTCTTTTGATTACTGCATCCTTATAAAGGTGCTTAGTGATTAATTTTTCATGATTTGCTTCAGAATTTTTCCAGATGTTGATGGACTGATATCTATTCTCTGGATTCCCTCTGTCTTTATCAGTTGTTTGTTCTCCTGTCAGTCCTCCAGGATATCTCATACAATATATAAAGTTTCAGGAAAATAACTGATTCCTTTAGTACAGCCAGTCCTCGATTTACAGTCACAACTGAGCCCAAAATTTGCACTGCTAAGCGAGACAGTTAAGTGAATTTTGCCCCATTTTACAACTTTTCTTGCCATAATTGTTAAGTGGATCACTGCAGTTGTTAAGTTAGTCACACGGTTGTTAAGTGAATCTGGCTTCCCCATTGACTGCTTGTCGAAAGGTTGCAAAAGGTGATCACATGCCACTGGGACAATGCAACCATCATAAATACAAGTCAGTTGCCAGATGTCCAAATTTTGCTCACATGGGAATGCTGCAATGTACATAATTGTGAAAAATGGTCATGTCGCTTTTTCAGTGCCGTTGTAACCTTGAACAGTCACTAAATGATTTGTTGTAAGTCGAAGACTGCCTGAGCCCTAGGATGCAATCATCTGATCCTAGTGATTTAAGCCATTGAAAGTGGCATTCCCTGATATTGCTTCTGTCAATCTCACTCACCTACTCCTTTATCCTCTCGATGGAACTATTTCTTGCTGGAAAACACTGACCCAGAAAAGATGTTATGTATGTCTTCTTTTTGTTTTTCTTCCATTCAGTTGTATTAGATTCTCAGAGACTGCCTGTAGAAGACCTGTAGTTTTCTTGGCAAGTTTTTCAAAAGTGATGGGGCACTGCCTTCTTCCCTGGCCTGAGAGAGAGTGACTGGCCTCAGGTCACCCAGCTAGCTTTGTTTTTAAGATGGAACTAGAATTCACAATCTCCTGGTTTCTAGAGTGATGCTTTAACCACTACAAGCAGGCTCTCATTTTTCCTTCTTACCTCTTAGAATTTTTCCATATTCACGGATCAGCTGATGTACTGATTCTATTATTAAGTTTTTAAAATTATTCTTATGAATCTTCATCAATTTCTTCATTTTGAGTTTTGGATTTCAGCTTACAGTCAAATAGAAATCCCTTCAAAACTATTTTATTGTCAATTTTGGAACGCTCATTAAACTGGTGATGCCAGTTGATAAGGAATGTCTTTTCCATGTATGGCCAGGCATAATCTGAATCTCAAAACACAAGTCTTGCATATTTGAGAGGGAAAATCCCTAATCTTTGCAGAACCAAAATTGGAACAATTTTCCAAGCATGTATTTTATTCCAAGGCACTTAATTCTTCAGATATGTGTCCCAGAAGCAACTGCAAGCTTTGCAGGGAGAGGATGAACCCAGAGAGGCTGTGGGAAAGAGACCCTGCTAGAAGGACACATATGCAAGCTTGAATTCTCTGTGCTCTTTAGATTGTGTTTTAAGATGAGGAGTGGGGGGAGGGAAGAAAAGGAAGTTCTTTCGGTTCATAGCACACTAATTAGGAAGGAATGGAATGTTATCTCCACTGCAGATGCTGACTTCAATATCCCCAGCCTTTTGCCCCCCCCCCAAAAAAAAACCCAGCCCAGCTGCAGCTCTGTTCTTAAAATAGAGGCACTGGGGAAAAGGACAATGCCAAATTTTCCTTGTCCTTCAGCCCCAATGACCATTTTGAATACAGAATTCATACAGATTGTTTGTGGGGTCTAATTATCTCCCCCCCCTCAGTGTTTCCCCCAGCCCTGCATATGACACCAGTAAGCACTGGAGGGATTTGTGTCTCCAGTTAGAAATCCTGTCTACAACTTTACTTGGGCAAAATCAGCAAAATAAACCCAAAATCTGTGTTGGAATTGATTGTAGGAGTCATCTCCTGCAATAACCATGTTATCACTTCTGCTTCTTGCTGTGAGGAAACCAGTTTAGGATTTACCTATGCAGGTGAAACTCGAAAAATTAGAATATTTGTGCAAAAGTTCATTTATTTCAGTGATGTAATTTAAAAGGTGAAACTAATATACGAGTTAGACTCATTACATGCAAAGCGAGATAGTTCAAGCCTTGATTTGTCATAATCTTGATGATTATGGCTTACAGCTCATGAAAACCCCAAATTCACAATCTCAGAAAATTAGAATATTGTGAAAAGGTTCA
>JANHFO010001697.1:107977-118803 GCA_032468095.1 Pareas carinatus
GAAAATAAGACCTAGCACATCTTTGGGAGCAAAAATTAATATAAGACACTGTCTTATTTTCGGGGAAACAGGGTAGTTAACAGGAGTGGGGTTTGCTCTCATTTTGTATACTAGTGGTTTCTCCAGTTAGTGTTCATGGTAGTGATTTTGCTGGTTTCATTAGGCTATTGTTTGCTTGTTTGCCATACATGACAAACATAACTGTTCAGTGTAGTGCAGCAGAGTGCTTGGTGGTGGCAAGCACATGGCTCAGACTATAGAGAGATGTTAGAGTAACCAAGTAGTATCCCATTTTCTATTTGTTTGGTCCTAACTGAAGTCTTACTTAGATATTGTATCATGTTATGGTGCCAACTTTAAAGCCTATCAGTCTTTTAACCTTTAGTATACTTATGCAGTTTTTATGCAAACATGCATGATCTACCTACTTTCTTTAAAGGGAACGCCAGGCTGCCAGCAAGCAGGTGCGGCGTACTGAGAAGAAGCTGAAAGATGTTGTTCTACAAGTAGAAGATGAACGACGTAATGCTGAACAATATAAAGATCAGGTATTTAGTTTCCAAACTGATGCTTGATAATCCAAGCTGTATGGCAGAAACCATTGCCTACAACTCTGCAAAGTGTCAAATGTTTAGCAAGTTGTTAAGATGTTAACAGTATTACCCTTCATTGATTTCTACAACCTTTTGCTAGGACCAAATATTCCTGCATTAATAAATGTTTCTCAATCTGGTATATGATTGGGTAATCAGGATGTCTAGTAATAGAACTTCTCAATTTTAGGACTGAGGTATCCTGTTCGTATTGCTTAACTTATAAACTCTGAAATCATAGATCAACCTCCAAGATAAGAAGGAACCTGGTGTATTCGAGGGGATACATTTAAATGTATTAGATTAGAATCAAGAAACTTTGGTCAAGTTCTCATTGTGTGACTTCGGGTCAGGTACTATCTTACCCCATAGAGCACTTATTTTGGTGCAGATTCCTCTTGTGTAGTACTGTGAGCTATGAGGGAAAAGGAAGGATTTCAAAATAGTAGTAGTAGTAATAATAATAGTAATAATAATAAGTGAAATTTTATTATTTTATAAATGAAATTGACTTTGCATAGTCATGTTCAGGAATATTCTATATTAGAAGTGTGCTAGTACTTCAAAAAAAGTACTTATGCCATTTCAGATAGTGAAGCAACTTTGTCAGAATGGGAAGACACGAGTTATTGATTTAAAGAGACATGTTTTGCTAAGCCCCTTTTTTGAAGAATTTGCACTTAGTTTATAGGCTGCATATCAAAGATTCCAAGTCAGAGTTGATAACCTGCGTATGGGTAAACTAGAACCCCGATCATTTCTCTTTTTGAACTACAGGCAGATAAAGTCAATGCACGCTTGAAGCAACTTAAGCGTCAGCTGGAAGAGGCAGAAGAAGAGGCACAACGAGCCAATGCAGCTCGCAGAAAGCTGCAGCGAGAATTGGAGGATGTCACTGAGACTGCTGATGCCATGAACCGGGAAGTTACTTCCCTGAAAAGCAAACTTAGGTAACATTGCTGTTCACATGAACTTGCCTTAAATGGTTTTGCCTTGAGCATGCTGATGTCTGAATGAGTAGATTGCCTAAGAATGGAGTTCCAGTTTTCCTGTATAACTAGTGTTACTTTCTCCAATAGACGAGGAGATATGCCCTTTGTGGTGACACGCCGGATTCCCAGGAAGGGAGCAGGTGAAATGTCTGATGAAGAACTGGATGGCAAGGCAGATGGTAGTGATGCCAAAGCTACTGAATAGAATTGCTTCTTGGATCCAGGTTACCCATTATCAAATGACCTAACCTCCCTTTTGTCACAAACCTTTCTAAAGTATGCTGGGGAAAGTGGATCGTAATGTTGCAATGTTTCTTGGACTATTTGGAGCTATTAGACATTAGTGTCATCTCTCCCAGCATCACACTCTTTTGTATTGAATGCCAAAGAGTCTGTAGTCTGATATGAGACTGGGCACTACAGATGTCTATAACATTGATTGTTCTTCCCACAGCTGCCAGTAAATGTTTGTAATTGAGTGGGAAAGAGAATAATTTTTGTTGCTATAAATCAACTATTTTCTTCTAATAATGAGTTTGTAATAGAGGCAAGGAATCACCCTTTATTCCTCCTCTTTTGTTTGCTTTTGGCAATCATGTTCTGTGACCTCATAAGTCTGACTTCTTCAATCTGTCCACTTAGCAGTTTAAGGATCATGTTGAATAGGAAAAGCAAGGATTCCCAGCATGGCTTCCAAATGTCTTTGAAATCATGTAGATCATAGTCTCAGAATGGATGAAGCAGAAGGAAGCTTCTGTTACAAGAGACTTTATTAATTTGAATCCCTCCTTGTAACTAATTCCTGGACAGTTCTGAAGTGCAATGGTGTCTCAGGCTTTATGTCTAAAATGGAATGAACCAATAGTTAGTGACAAGTCCAAGAAAGCATCAAGTTTTCCTATGTTCTTATTTGAGAACCTGTTTGGGACCAAATATATTTAACGGTAAGAAACCGAACTTAGTGGGTTTGAATGGAGTATGGGCAAGGAAGTGCTTCTTTACTATAATGTCCAAGCCTCTAGCTCTATAATCAGGGGATAGGTTTAGTTATTCTGCACAGTGACTAAGAGTATATTAAAGAAGAAAAAAACTTTTAATCTGCACAGATGATATTTCGAAGATCTTGGTATCTCTTGTTTATAAGTAATTAAGAAAATACAGCAAAGGTCTTTATCACTGCCTTTCTATGGGGACTGCAATTATATAGATAGTCTTTACTTTTCTACACCATACACTGGTTGCTGGATTTAGCTGTATACTTAACCATATTGTATATGCTGCATTTAAACTTCTAAGTAAATGACAAATTAAAAAAAGAATATCCTACACTGTATGGTTATTGCTCTCACTGGAGGAACCTCCTATCCCTGCTGCTGTCACCAAATCAAATTTGCAAACCTTTTTTATATAATAAGTGCCTTAGCATGTGTCTCCACTACATTCAGTAATGGATTGCCGGTGCTCCTCTAACAATAAAGATTATCCATGTACTACAATCTCCTGTGTGTCCTTCTCTATCATGTGCTTGAATACAATGAAAGTGAAAAAAACTGCCATGATGGAGCCAATTGTATGCCTCTGTTTTGCACTAAACATAATGCAAACAAGTAGATATTGTTTAAGATTGATAAGAACTTTCTTGCTATGAATAGTTTTTGATGAAAGACTAGCGTTTTTCACAAATAGAACATAGGATACAGATAGTGGGGAATATGTGTTTGGATATTAAATAATCCATCAGAATTATAGTAGCCCTGTCCTTTTACATTAAAATACCAAAACACTCCTAAAGTTCTTGCAGAATCCCAGCTGTAAAGTAAAGAGGTCAGTACTGACACATGTGTAACCATGCACTTAAATGTTTTGTTATATAAAATGATGTCATCTGAGGCAAAGTAACTACAAAAATTGGATTTTTATAACATGGTTTGTTGAACAACCAACTCTATTCTGCTTTCCATAAATGTTAATGGATGTGTTATATCACTTTAATTCAAAAAAATCAACAAACTTCATTAAACTATCACAAATGGGATCAGAATTTCCAGTGTAAGTTTGCCATTGTAAAGTGAGACTTCGCATGACTGGGTCTAATTTTATGACCATTTTACTATGGCTGTTAAGTGAATGACATGGTCGTTAAGTAAATCACACCAATGTTTAATGAATAACAGTTTTTATGTGACTCCAACTTCCTGTTGACTTTGCTTGTCAGAAGCTAGCTGGGAAGTTGCAAATCACAATCATATGACTGCAAGTGTGAATTGGGGGGGAGAATTTGACAGCAAGATGCTGCCACTGTTGTAAATGTGAGCCAATTGACAAACATCTGAATTATGATCACATGACCCTGGGGGTGAAGTGATGGGTCCCTTGGGGAGAAAGGCGGTATATAAATATAAATATAAATAAATAAATAAATAAATTTGAGGAAGTCACTTTTTCAGAGGCTCTCATCACTTTGAACCATTGTTAAAACGAAAGGTTAGGGTTAGGGATAAGGACTACCTGTAGTCCATTTCAATATACCTGTCAACCACAATAATACACGGGCTAACAACAGATACAAACTTAAAGTGAACCGCTCCAGACTCGATTACAGAAAATATGACTTTAGCAAGAGTGGTCAATGCCTGGAACTCACTACCCAACACTGTTGTTAAATCCTCAAACCCCCAAAAATTTAACCTTAAGCTATCTACCGTGGACCTCACTCCATACCTAAGAGGTCTATAAGGGGACGTGCATAAGTGCACCAGTGTGCCTACCGTCCCTGTCCTATTGTTCCCAGTTCGTACTCATTATGCATATGTTTATACCTGTTTATAACTATATGTTTATATAGTGTGTTCTTTCTTATACTTGTTTTTCTCATACATGCTTGACTAAAATAAAAATAAATAAAATAGAAATGGGCATCTAATTCCTTTAAAAAGGTGACACAGTTTGGTTCTATTTTCTAACTGCCAAACTGGTACTCAGAAAGCAGATATTAAATAATCCACTTTAACTGGAAACCTTTAGGGTCATTTTGATATAAGATATAAAATAGAAGGAAAATCAGTAATATTTCAGAGCTTGGATTTTTTTTAGTTGATATCTTTTAGTTGATAACAAGAATTAGCAAGGTAATAAAAATCAACATAGCCATATTCAAATACAGAAATTTATTTTTAGGAATGATCAAGATGTAGTACTGTTGATATTGCTGAATTATAACTCAGTAACCCTAGGTAACACAATGAAAAGCATATCATTATAATGCAAATTTAATTTATTGGCCAATTTCCCACAATCCAATTAGAGTAACAGTTATAATGATTAAGGATACCTTTTAAAATAATGGAAAGGATGTATCTGAAAATGAAATGCCAGCACTTCAAATTAGCGGGTAACTTAGTTTAATTAGGGGTTCCCAACCCCCACCCATGAACCAGCACCTCTCCAGGGCATGCCAGCAACCAGGCCACGCAAACAAGCCAAATCCCATTGGCCTGATGCAGACAGCATGCAAAGCCATGCCCCCTCCAGTCTGCAGAAAAACCTTTCTCCCTGGTGCTCAAAAGGTTGGAAGCCACTGGTTTAGATGTTTATATTGCTTTTTTTTAGATGAAATTTAGTCACCCATAGATCCCTTCTAGAGCTGAATTGGCTGAACAGTATTTCAAGATTGCTTTTTTTCAATTCTATGAAGACACAACTGAGATTATGCACTGCATAATCTTGTGGGGACACTATATATTAGAACAGGACATGGAGTTTGATTAGGAGTTGTATGACGTACTGCAACATAAACCTATACTAGCTGATAACACATAACATGCCAACTGAAAACATGGTTGGTGGTTTGTGATAAAACTTAAAATAGAATGGGAATGGGGATGTCTTAGTCAGTTTTTGTGAACCCCTGCCTTCGTAAACTTACAGATTGCCAAGATTATTCCTGTGTTTTATAAAGAGATCAAATGCAAGACTTCCCAAGGCTGAGGAAGACAAGACTGAGGAAACTTCAAATATATGAAGGGATATTTTTATTATTATTGAATTATTGAATATGTGCAATAAAGAGATTCAAGCCATTGTCGGAGAGTTGGGAAACAAGCTGTTAAGGAAAAGACCTTGCTGTACTTATTTATGTGTTAGTCATTTTATAGTAATAGCTATTAGGTAACATATATTAAAAACAAAAAACAGTCACTACTTTAAAAAATACAAATTAATACCATAAATATACAACACCTTTAAATGCCATGCACTAACAAAGAAATTAAAAGGCACAATAAAATAAATATTTTAGTTTGGTGCTGCTTCAAGTATAACAAAGTTTTCTCAGAAGGGGGTATAATGAATTGAAAAGATCTGTCTCCAAATATTAGCATCTTTAATGCAACATAATTATGTTTTGCTACTGAACCTCTTTCTCTCCAGAATCAGGAAGTTTTGTCCTTGTAATGGAGATAGTGAAGGTAGATATGAGAAGTCTTACTGCTAGAGAGGCATTTCTTCTGTAAAATATGTAATTTCAATGTTGGAAATACTCATCCTTCTAAGGTAGAAAGTGTGGAACCATACGTACTCAACAAGTGGATTTGTATTGGGCAAATAATTCCAAGTTGTGTAGGAGGGAAGAAATTTGGAATATTCCAAATAAGAATGATGTAAAATTATCTAGGTGTAAGAAACACTGAAACTACTACATTTAGAGTTATGTGATGAAAAGGAACAGATTCAAAGCTATGTCTCTTTCATGCAGTTGCATTCTCGAATTTAATCCCTGATACCTCAAGGCAGAGTTTCTACAGATCACAGTCTGAAACTCTGGAGAACTGCTGATCACATTCATTGGAAATTCTGGGATCTGCGATATCAAAACAACTATAGAACTGACACGACTAATATTTGGATTTGGTCTTTTAGTTTGCAGCACAGTAAATGCAAACTGCATGTGTTCAGTACCCTGTTTCCCCGAAAGTAAGACATCCTCCGAAAATAAGACCTACTTACAGTTTTGCCTCTCACTGAAATAAAAGGCATCCCTCGAAAATAAGACCTCCCTGATAATAAGGCCTTGGACTTCCTGTTCTGGGCGGCCTTTTGTGGAAAAATAAGACATCCCCTGAAAATAAGACCTTTGGGTGCAAAAATCAATATAAGACAGTGTCTTATTTTCGGGGAAACATGGTACCTGCTTCTCAATGATGCAGAATATTTGGTAGTAAGATACTCCTTCATCCCCATGTCATTTTTGGTTTTAAAGTTTGGTTTTACCCATTTTAAGCTGGTGATTATTTCACTTTGGAGAAGTTGAATAACAATATTAAATCATTTAACAAAGAATTGTAATAAAGGATAGATGTGGAAATTGGATTTCTTTCAAAAAAGAAATCAAGCATACTACTTATTTAAAATAAGAAACACATTAAACTATTTGTCCGTATAATCAGTCATATTTATATTACTTGACAGTCCATAGAATATATTAAAATTACTATATAATTTGCCCCCTAGCTATTTTTGCAGTCTCCTTGAATTAAATGTGGAATTTTAGTGAAACCTGAGTTACTGGATCAGTTGAGATTAGATGGGAGGTCTGTTATTCCCAGCCATCTGTTTAATAGGAGAGGCTATAATTCTTGATGATATCATTACACAAATGATGTAAATTGCATGACTTTATGACATTGATATAAAGACTTTGATGTGTGAATGATAAAATAAAGTAAATGCAATGGATATGTCATCTTTTATGTCCAGAACTCATTGAATCAAGGGCTGTGAAGTCCAAATTTTGTGGCTTTTGTATAGAAGGCAATTATTCCTCATCTGAGCTGTGGACTTTTATCAACCCGGAAACAGTAGGATCCATAATGGAGCCAGTGCACATGTATTATCAATGCTGTTGTGGGGGAGGCAGAATGATGAAAGCAACATTATGCTAGAAAGCCTCATGCTTTTTGAATGTGAGTTGTGAAGAGCTTGCAGTGTCATGATACAATGCTTCTTTTGTTATTCTGATGAAAGAAGCACACTCCTGCAGGAAGCGCCATCTTTGAGATACAGCTCTTGTACTGTAATTCATTAAGGCTGTGTATGACTTCTGTAGAGCAGCATTCTCCTATTCTCTCTCAAAATATATTTTTGATTCTCCATTATTCCTCCAAATATATGGGGACTGTAAATACTCAAATTCCCAGCTGCTGTGACTGGAGCCGTTAATTTATTATAAGACCTCAGAAGAAAAACTTCAAGGCTAGATTTAGCTATTGTTTGTAAGATGTTCAATTCTGCTAGCTCCAAGAAAAAACAGCTATTGTTCCTTTATAAGGAATTAGGAATAGCAGAGAAATTCTTCAGAGGCAGGCTTAGAAAATAGGTACAGGTTCTCATGAAACCAATTTCCAAGTAAATGTGAAGGATCTTAGTTGTTTCAGATCATTTTTAGCCCTGCACATCAGAATGATAAAGTGATGAAGAGGAGGTAAAGAGGGATATTTAATTTAATTTAATTTTATTACATTTATATACTGCCCTCCTCCCGAAGGACTCGGGGCGGTGAGCAACCATTAAAATACATACATATATGCAAAAACTAAAACCGGAATAAAATGAAATACTAAATAAGGCCCATAAAAATTTAAAAAAATTTGAAATTTAAATATCTAAACCCCAAAAATATAATTAGTAAAAAACCAAATCCCAAATGCGGGGGAAGAATGAGAAACTAGGACAGCCCGGCCTGAACAAATAAATAGGTTTGGAAGGCACGGCGAAATGCACGGAGGTCAGGAATTGTGCATATTTTTTTTCAAGTGTTCTTCATTGTTTTCTAATTTTCTCTCTCTTTTTTCATTACGTTCCATTAAGGGAAGGAAAAGTTAAAGAAGAGAAGAATTTGTTTAGAAGCTGACTGGTGGTAGTGATGGGCTTGCTTCACAAATCCTTAGCATCTAGCATGCTACTGGAATAAATTTTATTTATTATTATTCAGAAGCCAGGAGATATTTGTGTATTTTAAAACCTTACATTGGGGCAGACAATGTGATATTGGACTTTTACTGATAGCTGTGACTCCCTAGAGGTGGCAGCAGTTGTAGTGAAGAGAACAAACCTGTTCTCCTCACTAAATTTTATTTTAAATTAAATGTTGCAAGAAACATTCTTGATCTATTGAACAGTAGCTTACTCATACAGAAAATTTGACTCTCAAGTTTTTAGTTTGTTTTATTGTCGAATAAAACTGTTTACTGTGACATTATATCATTCTGCCAAAAGTGAAGCTGTTCTCTTGCTGGATACTGCACAAATTTGTCTCCTAGGATTTTTGGTGTAAGTTTTTGGCAGGTCATGTATTGGAGAAGAGGACTCTTTCCCTAGACATTTTCCTAGCATAATGTTTCAAACTGCTCTTGTCTCTTGTCTTATTTTAGAGGTCATAAGGATTACAGATTTCTTTTATATATTTGGAAAAACTGTCAAGAAAAAAAGAGAAGACTTTTCGAATATATCCGTAGGGCATAATGGAAGAAGGCTTTTCATGCTAAAAAATTAACTCTATATTCAATCATGTATTTTTAGCAAATCATTATATAGGAAAGTAAGAGCTCAACAACTGGATGGATTTGCCTTGAGATTTTATCAATGACATCAAAAAGCTGCTGGACCAACAGTGGAATTTTCTCCTCAATTGTCCATTCAGTGTTTATTTAGCAATCCTATATTTATTTTCAAATATTGCCAGTGTCAGACAGAAATTACTTTTCATGAGCTCAGCTGTTGCATCAATTTACTTCATCCAGAAAAATAGATTCATTATAATGCTGCTTGTAGAATGAATTTCTCTTCTCTCTTGTTGTCAGTTTACCCCTAATCTACTCCCTTTTCTTACTTAAGAGGTAGCCCTTGCAAACAAAGAAAGACAAGAAAGCTCCTGTTATATTACAATGAAACATGACTTCAGATTCAGACCTTTTCTTTGAGTTTATATGGCAAGCACATATCTCTAGAGAAACTAATTGATGGGACGGTTGAGTAAAAGAACTGGGAGCCTGCTATTCTGAATACTTGGATTGGTTGGAGAGTGGAATAAAGACCTATAATAAAGCAGGTGAAGCTAGGCAAAATGACATCAGACACCTGTACAATCAGCACAGGAGCACCTCAGGGTTGTGTGCTCTCTCCACTTCTCTTCTCCCTATATATGAATGACTGTACCTCGATAGACCCAACTATCAAAATACTAAATTTTGCAAATGATACAACAGTGATTGGCTTCATTCGAGACAATGATGAATCTGCTTATAGACGAGAAATTGAACAACTAGCCTTGAACTGTACACTCAAAACTGTAGAAATAATTGTCGATTTTTGGAGAAACCCTTTAATCCTATCACCTCTCACAATATTAAACAACACAATATCAATAATACAGTCCTTCAAATTTCTAGGTTCCATAATATAATAAGATCTAAAATGGTCAGCTAACATAAAAAATGTCATTAAAAACACACAACAAAGAATATTCTTTCTGAGACAACTCAGAAAGCTCAGACTGCCCAAGGAACTGCTGACACAATTCTACAAAGGAATCATTGAGTCTGTTATTTGCTGTCTGGTTTGACACTGCAATCAAACAAGATAAACACAGACTTCAAAGAATAATTAGAATTGCAGAAAAAATAATTGCTACAAACCTCTCCTTCATTGAAGAACTATACACTGCACGAGCGAGAAAGAGAGTTGTGGAAATAATTACAGATTCCTCACACCCTGGACCTAATCTGTTTTAACTGCTTTCTTCCAGACGCCACTAGAGGGCATTACAAACCAAAATAACTAGGCACAAGGACAGAGTTTTTTCCATGCCATCAATCTGCTAAACAACTAACTTCCACAACACTGTTGAATTATCTAGTAGAAATATATCATCATCACCCTTCTAATTTTTCCTATAACTTATTACTTATTCTCTTATTTGTATGAAAATAACTTCTTGCTTACATCTTAAAATATATAATAGTTGTGTCATTTAGTATACTAATTTGACCTGTAGATTGATTATTAGTATTCTATGACTGTTCAAATATATACAGTCTCAAACCTTAAAAAAAAAGAATTGCATGGCATGTTGAATATGTTTTGTGATATATTTTGTCACAAATGTTTTGATATGTGACATGATGAAATGTTTTGTGACATGATGATTGTACTTTATAACATGATGACATGATGAATATACTTTATG
>JANHFO010001697.1:118903-137852 GCA_032468095.1 Pareas carinatus
AGAATTCTCCAGCCATCATGGCTGGCTGAGGAATTCTGGGAGTTGAAATCCACACATCTTCAAGTGGCCAGCACTGAGAAACACTATTCTAAATGTACAAGCTGGGATTGGATTTCACTTTTTTTGCAGTTACCTGTTTCTTTATCACTCTGCAACTTTTCTATTTACCAGACCTCTAGATCTAAAAAACGCAGGAGTTGAGATCTGTCATGAAGTCTTCCTTAAGACTAAGAACTTCCCTTTGAAGTGTCTGATTTGTGACATAGGAAGCCAAGGCTACTCACACCCACTTCCTGGTCACCTTATAACTCACTAGGCAGTGTTTCTCCACTTTGGTTGCTTAAGATATGGACTCTTAACTCCAAGAATTCCCAAGCCACCATGCCAGATATGGAATTCTGGGAGTTGCAAGTCCCTATCTTAAAAGTTGCCAGTTGAGAAACTGCACAAACAGTGATAACTGAAAAAATAAAATCTTGCTAATGTTGCGAAATATGCTTTAATAAATATTTTCATTCAAGTTTAACAATGGGTGCAAGTGCAGAATTTTCAGCACACCAATAGTCCACCATATAGCCCCAACACCTAACATTCAGCTCTGTTCAAATGAGAAAGCATAGTAATGATCTCCCTAAAGGTCTTGGCAAACGGAGAGGGATTTTGGCACCCGTTGATCACCGGATTTCCTTTTCGATCCTTCTGTATCTAATACAAAACTTCAGGAGGCCTTGACCACAGAGAAAGGGAGCGTATATACGTCTGTAGACATAAATAAATAATTGTTGCCTTCCAATACTCGGAAAATACAACCCAAAATAATGCTATTTCCAAATTAAATTCCATAAACTTCACGGTAAGCTTCCGTGCTTTGAGTGTTTTAGGTATTTACGGACGCAAACTGGAACCCAGGGAATACTCCCCTTTTTACAAAAGAAGCAGAAAGGAGCGATTATAGGTTTTTATCGTATGGCGCAGGCAGCAAAGAACTCGAACTATGAAGTGTGAGTGTCTAGCGCGGTTTCTTCGAGTGGAAAGAGAGAGAGAAGCACACACACACCCGCGTGCGTGTGTGGTTGTTTATCTGTAAAAAGACCCAAAGGACTTCACTCATCTTGCGCCGCCCTAGCTGGAAGTGCTGGCCTTCCTCTGCGGCCGCCGGACAAAGTCGGGCCCCTCCGGCGCTGCCTCCTCTCCCGCGCTCGCCCGGCCGCCCTCCCCGGCGAAGTATCAGGCACCGCCAGTAGCTCCGCCCTTCACCCCCTTCGCCACTGACGAAGATTGCCGAACGGGGAGGGAGGAGGGGATCGTAGCTCCTCTCCGGCCTTTCCGAAGACGCTCGAAGGGCCCCTTTCCCTCCCCTCCGCCTCTCTGGCGGCGATCGCTCTTGCTGGGGACGCCGCGATCTCCTCCGGGGCTTTCGGGGCTGCTCGGCGGGCCCGAGGCCGGGTCGAGGTCTTGCGGCGGGGGCTTCCGCCGGGGCCGTCTGCTCGCAGGCTCCCCTCCGCCGGGCAGAGACATCTCCGGCCGTGCTCTCGGGGGTCCTAGCCGGAGCGGGCGGGCGGGCTGGGCCTGAGAGCCGCGGCGGAGCGGGCGCACTCGGTGGTCGGCTTGTGGGGACTGTGAAGCGGCGGCGGCGGCGGCGGCGGCTGCAGCGGCTCCCCCTAGGGGAAGCGGGGCGGCCGGGGTCCGGCTCGGATGGCGGAGGGCATTCAGCAGCAGCAGCAGCAGCTCGTGCCCGGCGTCGGCGTCCCAGCCCCTCGAGGGGTCAAGCGGGAGTCCGAACTGGAGCAGCCGATGCCCAGCGGGGACGGAGCCGACAGCGGCCAGAGCAAGAGGCTGCGGGCGGAGGCGGAGGCGGACGGAGGCGGCATGCAGGTAGCCTTGGCGGCGGCGGCGGCGCCAGCCTGGACGGTCCTCGGGGGCTGCGAAAGGCGCCCTTCCTGGCGCCCGTCCACGCGGCGCGGATGGGCTCGGGAACCCGGGCGGGATGCTGGTCCCGCGGAGCCCGTCTCGGTGTCCGGTTTGGGATCAAGGGCGGCGGCGGGTGGGGGGAGCCAGGCAGGCTTTCGCAAATGGGAGAGGCCCAGTAGCCCCCGCTGGTCCTGGTCTTGGAGGAGGAGAGCTGAACATCCCACGGCCTGCCTTAGATGCCAAAATACTCGTGAATCGCCACGTCCCGAGCGGTTCCCTGGCTAGGATAGGACACGAGTGGAAATGGATATAGAGGTTGTCACAACAATTGCACGTAGACGTGTGTTTTGTTGCACGGGCACGTGCTGGGAAGCCTCATCCATTACGGAATTTTCGAAGAATAATTAGAACGAGGAAGCCTGGGGTGGAAAGAGCACAGGTTTATGTGGCTGCTTGTAGGGTTACCAGGTCATCTTTTCATCTGGATTAGACTTCCTCAATGTGGTAACCCTGAAGATGTGTTGATTTGCAGCTTCCACCACCTTCAGTAAAGTTAGATTATAGTCCAGTACTAAGTAAGGCTGCTGCTTCACCTGGAGTAATGGTCTGATCTTTAAAAAAGTTTCTTAGGCCTCAGATACCTTGATTAATTAATTCTGGGAGAACTCTGGCCAATGTTTTAAGAAGCTGCTTTGATCTTGTTTGTTCCCATGTAAGACTGCAGCTAGATAATGCTCACCTTGGATGCCAGGATGTAATCTTATCCATTCCTTTCTGGAAGTAACCCTCACACTGAAGGACTTATTTTTGTAACACACATGTGTGACAATGAACTGTTAGTCCTATTGAACCTTGAATAACTTATTTTCGAATGGACATCCCTAGGATTGTATTTCAAATGAAGCTACTTTCAATTTATTGTGAGTAAAACACACAGGTGAATTTGTGGGTTCTTTGAAAAAAATAAACTTTTGTTCACAATAAAACTAGCAAATAGAGTTCATTCACATTATATGTTGGCCAACTCATCTGGCCAAAGAGCAACTGACATTTCCTACAGAAAGAATATACAGATATGCACCAATTAAAAAGAAAACAAAAAGTAAAGAGCAACCAAAATCCTTTTGCCAGCATAAGTTGTATGGCATTTTACTCTCCTTTTTTTTTAAGGTTTATTTTATCTTCACATATGTGAAGTTCTATAAGTTTCAAAAGTATATGTGCTATTTTGTAATCTGGATTTGACCTGATAGGGCTGTTGCCTCAATATGGATTTTGGATTCAGTATCTTAACTGCTCAGATTAACCAAGCTTGCCATAAGAATGACAACCTCAAGCAGAGGAGATATTTTGTATGCAAAAGAATCCTGATGTACAGTATTTTAATACACAATTATATTTTGAATTGCCTGGGGCCATTGTTGCTTTTTGACATACAGGCCTGGATCCATATTTATTTATTTGTTAAACTTTTATGTTGCATATCTCATTGATACAGAAACTCTGGGCAGCTTACAATATGATTAAAAAGTCAAAAAAGTACCACGAGCAATTAAAGTTAGAAGAATTAAATAGTGTTGGCTTTAGAAGTTTTGCTGGTTTTATGTCTGTTTAATAGTTGCTAGCTTGAAACGTGGTTTGGGTGAAAATGATAGACAAAGCTACTAAGTTGCAATGACCATAGAAGAGGGTTCCCTAGAATAGGAAATGATGTCTTAAAAGAAAACAGATTTTAGGATAAGTATTCTTTGACAACCTTTATTCAAGATTCTACGTTTGTTTACAAAAAAGAGCAGAATTAAAATAGAATTAATAATAGTCAACTGTACACAGCTATATGCTTCCAGTGGATTTTTCCATTTCTTCTTATAGAAACTGTGGTGTATGTTGATATCGTTGTTTTGTTATTGCCATCCATAGATGTTACAATAGTATGAAAGAGGATATGGTTCACATCTCTCGTATTGCAGATTGCAAGTAATAAAAATGGAAGAGAGGAACCAAAAAGATAACTAGAAAGTATAGAAGGGATATTGTTTTGGGATAGACTTTAGAATGTAGCTATATTGCATCACTTTCGTACAGAAAATCCTGATTTAGAGAACATTTGGAATGTCATTGAGAAGACTTAGGTTGTAGTCTGTCCTTATGAATGCTTCATTCTCTCTCAGCCCAACCTGCTTTACACAGTTATTGTGGAGAAAAATAGAAAGAATGCTGTCTATGCTGCTTTGGGCTCCTGAATAAATGACTGCATGTAGATTACAAATTAGTTTTTATTTGAAAGATTCTGGTTTAATTAGGAAACAAAGAATATTGAGGTGAGGATGAAAGAAGTAGCTTGAAATAGTTTGGTCATATAGAAAGAATGGGTTCATTGTTCAATATATGAAGGAAGAGTGAATAAGTTGTTACAGTATTATAGTTAAATGTAATTGATGAGATCTTTAAAAACGAGAAGTTTAAATTATAGATGATCTATGAATTGGTGTATGTGCATGATGGAAGCAAGGATGGTTTGCCTGGTGATAACGATATGGGGAAATACACTTACATGTAAAACTGTAGATCTGGTGTTCTGCAGTTCTGTCCAGTTTGAGAGACTATTTTAGCAGAGGTTTTTCTTGATCTTCAAACTAAAACTGAAAAGAGTTTATTTTGGATATTTTGGTAGACAGCAATCCGAAACATGTTACCATTAAGTTACTTACAGGAATGAGAGGGGGGAGGTTTTGGAATGGCCTGTACATTTCCTGGTGGAATACTATTGAAAATCTGTGGGGAGATCTCAAACATGCAGTGACTGCAAGAATCCTAAGATTATTTCTGAGCTAGAAACAATTTTTAAAATGGGAACAAAAAGATTTATTAGCCCAAAGCAAAAAAACCTATTATTTCTGCCAACGGTAATGTTTCAAAGCACCAACTATATTCACTCTTTTCTTATTTTGAATCTGCATGCAACTTCACATATATGTTTAAGTAGACATTTCATATAAGAGGTTCTATCAGTATTTATTCACTTTAAAATTTTATCGAAACATACAATTTGACTAGGGCTATATGAATTTTCGCATTTTGACTTGATCTAGTTAAATTTTCTTTCCTTTTCTTTCCTGTCTATTTTCTTTTGCTTACTAATGTTTACTTTTTTGGTGCACTTTGCATAACATATCCTGAAGGGAATAGTAGGATGACTGTTATGTAGTATTTGAAAATGTCAGAATTTTTATGTGTTTAGTAACACCTGAACTTATGAAATAGGAGACTGCACCATCTGTGCTTGATAGCTTAACTGTTTGAAGAGCAGATGAGTTGTTGTGAATATTTCTTTCTGAATTGGTATGCTCTATAGTCAGAAAGATTCCCTAAAACAAAACTATATTTAACAGAAATATGTTATTAGCTTTCCTTGGATGAGTGAATGGATGCCATCGGTATTCATTCCGCTGCTGACACTGACAATGCAGTAGTTGTGCTTTTTGAATATTTGCATATTTCACGTAAAATTATTTTTATTTAAAAATAACTTTTTAGGTGTTAAGGTTTGCTTACCTTGTAGATTTAAAAAAATTTTAAAGCTTGTTTTGTTAGTATATTTCCCAATATAAGAATATTTAGTGAAATTGAAAGAAAAATCGAATAAGAACCTAGATTCCCTGTAGTTTTTTTCTACATGCTTAGTTGACAGATATCCCTTAAGAAGTATTTGCTAGAATAGGAACTATGGTGTGATCTTCTGACACAGGCAGCATTTATGTATATGCTATTAAAAACCCTCATGTCTGTTTGTTCATAATTGAGAGAAATGGTGGTGCATCATAGGGCAACAGTTTTTAAATCAAGGTATCTCAAATTGGCTAACTTGAAAAATGCATCCAAAATCCAGGATCCATTAGTCCTGTAGGAATGAAATTTTGGAAAGTTGGTGCTACTGTGCTGTCATAATCAGCACAGTAGCGTCATCATCATTTCCAACACTCCTGACACCTTCTCACATGTTCTTCCTGACTCGCATGGCAACTCTTACACATTCCTGTATACCTTTCCTGACTTGCACCCTGCATGTCCTCTCCAACCTCCACTCTACCTCTCATGCATCCTTTCAAAAACACCGGGGGAGGAAAAGATGGATGGATGGATGAATGAATGAATGGAAGATTCTTCTTGCCAGCTTTCCACAAGGAAACTCAGTGGGGAAGCCAACAGGAAGTTAGACCTTGTCTCCCATTCTCACTGCTCTGTTTCACTGTTTAGGTAAGGAAATATCTCTGAAATGATGACCCAATGGGGCACGGTTGTTTAGTCTGGAAAATAATAATAATAATTGTAAGGGATCAAATTTTGGGAAAGCATTTTTCATCTTTTTAGGTTTTTTTTTAAGGGTGGCAGTGAAAGTAGGAGATGGGGGGGTACACTGTCCTAACCTCAATCCCTTTCCCCAACTGCAGAAAAAAGCTTGAAATTGGGCTTCTGAAGTTCAGTCATTTTGATAATGACTTTAAAATTGCGGTTCTGTGGGCTATGGGTTCTGCGGTTGTGTGACCTGCAGACAACCCTTGATCTTCAAATCACTAACCCCTGCAATTGGAGTCAATCTTCTTTCCTCCATCTACCACAGAGTTCCCCAATGATTCTAGCTTTGCAGACCGGCGGGGGGAAAGAGGACGGTTCCGCGTGAGTGACCGACAAACACATGCGTATGCACAGCTCCATTTGCTCGAGTGGCATGCACGCACACCTGCTGTTCACGCAAATAGAGTGTACACGCATGTCCTCGCTCACGCAAAAGAGAATGTTGAACTATTTGTTGAGTGGAAGTTCAGGATTGCTTAAGGTAATTTATTCAAATGGTATCTCTCCCTTATATGGTATCCCTTTGGACTTCTCTCTGAAGGTCTGGCCTGAAGGATGGGCCACGCCAGGGGCTGTGCTTGCTCCTCAGTTGCTCTACTGACTCTGTTTATACACTTGGCTTTGCCTGGTGCCTGAACCTGCATGGAGGTGTTGTTTTCTTTGCTGCTGTTGCTGACACCTTTGTTATTGACTTGTCTGTTTCTACACCATTTACTTTTTTTTGCTGTTGGGTCTTTGGAGGTTTGGGCAGTGGCAGAGTGGAGGGGGCTGTTATAGTAGAGTGGCAGGCTGCTGTGGATCCCCTTCCCCCATGGAGACTACTTTTGCGCTCCTTGTGAATATGAAGGAAAGGGGGAAGGGAAAAAAAACTGATGTGGTTCCAACTTTGACTGTGAATCCATGTTTTATTCCTTTCTCTGGGTGAGAACCAGAAGAGAAATACTGTAGAATACTGTGTGGAAATGTGAATGGAAGGGAGCCCTCTACCAGCTGGTGAAAATAGCAGGGACGGGTTCCTGTCAGGAGAAATATCAGCCGTTTTTTTTAATGAGACACCTGGTTTTTTTTTCTAAGTACAGAAGGGAGTAAACTACTCCCTTTGCCTTTTGGTCCTAGACTAGGGGACCTAGCAGACCTGTTGCTAGGCGACACACTTTTTTATTACAGCAAGAAGTTTTACAAGCTGGCAAAGAAAAAGGGAGTCTCGAACGGCCATTTCTAGCTTATTAGCTTTCCTCAGCAAGGCAGACCCTTGATGGGATTCGAACCTGGGCTGGATTACATGTTAGGTTAATATCTTAGCCGCCGAGTCATAGGTTCTTCCTCTCAGGAGAAATCTGATGGGAGACAAGGAGTGGGGCCATTTTCAGGGAACACGAGACAGTTGTGTTCCAGCTCCTTGACCTTTGCCCTGGGCCCTATCAGCAGACCTTCAGTGGCCCTGTTTTTCACTGCAGCTTCTAAATGCCAGTTTGGTCTGTAATATGGCCCTCCTCATTAGTGTTCTAATAATTGATGACCTGATATGTATCAATGAGACCTGGCTGGGTCTGGAAGGGGAGTAGCCCTTTCGGAGATATGCCCAGCTGGCTTTCGGTGTGGCATCAACTAAGACTCTGGGGCAGGGATGGAGATGTGATGATGACGACTAGATATCCCCCCCCCCCAATCAATTAAGCAATGCCAGGGACTTTTTATCCCCATGCTTAGGGGCTGTGACAATCTGGATGGGAAACTACAGGCCTCAGCTGAACTCTGGCAAAACTGAATGGCTTTAGGTTCGAGGGCCTGCTGGTTCTAGAACTGTGCCATCTTTTGTGCTGAATTGGGTTGGACTGCCCCAGCAAACCTGGTGCGCAATCTGGGGGTCGTCTTAGACTTACAATTCCTGCTTGAGGAGCAGTGGCAGTCATGTATTGTATTCCAGTTGCACCATTCCAGGATTGGGGTGCTCTGTTCATAATCATTCATTTTCTAGTCACCTCCAGATTAGACTACTGCAATGTTCTCTATATGGGACTGCTCTCGACCATCCAAAAGCTTCAACTGCTGCCAAAGACAGTAGCATGGACAGTTATGTTTGCTTTCAGAATAACACTTGTCAAACTTCTGCTCCATGAACTGTATTATTGTCAGTTTATTTCTGGGTTCAATAGAAGATGCTGGTTTAACCTTTTAAGACCTTCATGGTATGGGATTGGGTTATCTGAGAGACCCTCTCTTCTCAAATAAATCTGTGCATTCCATTAGATTGGGCAAAAGAAGGCAGAATTTGGGTTCTATCTACCAGGAACTTACACTTGGTGGGCTCCAGGATGCAGGATTCCCAACCGCAACGCCCACCTTATGGAACATCTCTCCCCGCCCTTCTGAAGTGAGGTTAGCTCCATCCCTGTTAATGTTCCATTAGTCCTTCAAGATCTGGCTAAGTCGTCAGATTGGGGTTTCCAAGGTACCAGTGATATTTTAAGATGGCTCCATCTTTGTGCATAGTTTACTCTCTTCTGTAACCTGATGGTATGTATTTTAATAAATACTTTTTTATATTTTTCTAAATAATTATTGTTTTATATACTTATTTAATTGTTATATGCCACCTAAAATCACTTCTTGTGAGATGGATGACCATAAAAATTTGATAGATAGATAATGAATGGTCTGAATTTTTTGCTTTCATTGTGTTTGGGAACTAGAAATGGGGTACTGGAAGCTAGTCTGTGGCTGTTGCAAACCAGATAATTATGGACAAACCATGTTAGAAAAAATTTCCACACTGCTCTAATAGTCTTCCACTTTATGATTTGGATCCATTTTTGGGGGGTATATAGTGGTGTGTGACAGATCTGGACTTTTCCAGCAACCCTTCCCTTTCCCAAAGGATTCTTTGGGGATTGGAGTAGTGGTCGCCAATCTTTTTGACCTCGGGGACCACCACATTCATAATTTGAAATTCCGAGGCCCACCAATACATTTGTAAAATAATGATCAGAAAACTTCCATTTTATTACTATGAAAGGTACCTATTTAATATAACAAAATTAAAAAAGCGTATTTAATTATAACAAAATCTTTAAAAGTTGTTTAATTGTATCAAAATTATTAAAGTTAATTTAATTATTACAAAGTAATTGAAGTTAATTTAAGTATTACACACAAATATAACATTTTAGTGAGATATTTGTTCCTCCTTGAGAGAGAGAGAGAGAGAGAGCAAGAGAGGAGTGAGGGAGAGAGAAAATGAGAGAGGAAGAGAGAATGAGAGAGAGTCTGAGAAAGAGAGAGAGAATAAAAGAGAGAGCAGAGTGAGGGACAGAGACATACAGAATGAGAGACAGACACACATACACATACACAGAGAGAGAGAGAGAGAGAGATGCACACGCACATGCACACGCAGAGCGCTCTGGTGCTTCACTCCCGCCTCCCCCTGCCGCCACCCAGGCTCCTTTCTCACCCATAGCATACACCTTTCTCTTGCTGGCGACTCCAGCTTCGGGAGGAAAAGGGGAAGCTCATTGGGCTGCCGCATGGACTGGCAGCTGGTGGCTCCGGCTTGGGGGGAGAAGGCGATCAGGCAGCTCTACTGGCTGGTGGCTGGGGGCTCTGGCTTGGGCAGTGGGGGTTAGGGTTAGACACACATACACAGACAATGAAAATGACAGAAAGACACAGAGAAAGACAGACCGAGACACTCAGACACACACACCACTCTGGCGGGTCAATGTCACCTCCTTGCTTCCTCACCAGCCAGGCCGATCTTGCGCAAAAGTCCAGCTCTGGGGGCCACACATGAGGCCGATCTTTTGCAGCGGGCCATTTTTGGGTACCGCGCAACAGGCCGATCTCAGCTTGAAGATATAAGCCACCGGCACCCTGGAAGTGGAAGCTGCCAGTGGGCCAAAGAGGGAAGCCACTAGAAGGCACGCACACTTTGCCAGCCACAAGTGTAGGTGAGGCAGTGGCATGGCCAGCCGCTTCTTATTGGACACACCCATCTCGCGGCTTATGAACCACCACTGGTTCGCGGCCCATAGGTTGGCGACAACTGGATTGGAGGACCTTCCTAAATCCCAAGGGTGGTGGCAAAGAAGCTTCAAGAGGGTAGAATTGGATGAAGGCCAGTAATGATTTTTCCCTGCCATGCACTTCTGTCCTACATCCCATATCATTCAACAAGCTCATCCAGTCCTCAGAGTCAGTTTTCATGAGTGAAGTTTCAGATGTGTCGATCCAATCCAATAGGTTTGAAAGTGTTTCTGGATATTGCCTTGTCCTTTTTGTTTATTATTTTGTCCTTTTTGTTTATTTTAAAGCATTTTGACATACTAGTTTTTACAAGCATTTCCCATTATTCTTATAGTAAACATCTCAGTTAATTATACGTACTACAAATACATACCCTAATACATTGATTATAGGATGCATGTTTTTTCGTATTTTGCTGCCTCTGTATTCATGGTGCATCTTATATTCGATGGCGTCTTACCAGGATAAAGGTATTGTCTTTTTTCTAACAGAAAAATAAGGGTGTGTCTTATAATGGGTGGCATCTTGTAATCGATGTAATACGGTAGTTAGTCCAAATGTAAACTAAGCTCCCAAGATACCTACTGTCAACTTAGGATTGTTGGTTTTTTGCAGGGTTTTCAGTACAGTAAGGAAAATAATGAACCTATCACACAGCACAATACAATGAATATTGATGATAACCCCCCTTTCCTGTTTAATGAGATTTCTTATATGAATTAATACTGTCATAAAAAAGAAATTAGTTGAATCTCCCTTATTGCATGCAACTGATCTCCTTTTAATCAGGGAATTTTACTACAAAAGCAATAGATACGATGATGACAAGTATAATCTTCAGTTATAGAATTAATTGCCATGATTGTATATCACCTATTAGACACGTGAAAATGCTGCATGTTTTTCTTTTTAAGTTACAGTTTCATTCTTCAGCCTCGTGCTGTACAGACGGATTAAACTAAAACTCCCAAAGTTGCTAGCTGGAATTACCAAAATGAAGCATATCTGCTTCAGTGGATTTTCTTGCTGATATTTTTCAAGTTTCACAATTTAATTGCTATAATATTTCTTCAACGTCCCCATTTTTACCTACCTCAGTTATTAGAAAGCTAGTGGTTTGCATTTGCTGCATAAGAATGAATTGAGTTCACAAATCACACCCATAAATGATGAGTTACAGGTATAGATGAACTCACACAGTCAGTTACATAAAAACCAAGCACACCTTCTTAGTATGGCTTAGCTAGATGTGTGAATGTAGCCTAGGTTAATACAGGCTATTACTTATACTATAGAATTGCCAAATTTGGGGTGCAAAAAAACCATAGATCCATAAAGTAGGTACTAATAGATGCAAAAAACCTAGAATAGATTTTTGCACCAGAGATTTGGCAGTTTTATCCTATGTTTTCTATTGTTGCTACATAGATTTATATTGCTGAGGAACAAGTAATGGTACAGTAATTCAGTACCTAAGCAGACTTAAACATCTAGATATAAACATGTTTCACATAAGATATTTTAAATTCTAGGCCAAAGAGCAGAGCTGAAAGCAATATCTTGATACAATATGCCAGCTTGAGGTATGGACCGTGTGCGATGCATTTCCTTGTGGCATTCTTGATTCCCTTCAGCAGCAGATAGCTTTATGTAGTTGGGTTTCATTATCTAATCCATCTCTGATCAGCCTGGATAAATCCTGTTTAACCTGCCCTGATCTTGTTAACAGAGTGGCATAAAGCTGCCTGAGCTGGGATTGGGATAAATCGGATCATGATTGCTATATGAATCTAGGATTTATTTCCTGTACAGATAAAATAGCTGCAGCAAAATGTTTGACCTAAGTGGTTTCCTTAAATGGCAGATGTACTATGTTTATACTAAAAGATTTGGGTGCTTTTATAGAATCTCGGTAATCTTCCTGCTGTATCTCTGTCTCTGATACTAGCGGTGCTTATGTAGTATCAATACATCATCTAGGTTTTTTTTACTGATGTACTGCTCTTTCACTATACATACTGTACATACAAGTATATTTAAATCTGTATAATAGATAGTGTTCAGGGCATTACAAATTGCAAAACGGTTTTGGTCTACAAGCACATATGACTGAATTTGCAGTGCAACCTGTGAAATTCCTACATGACAGCTGGAGATAAATGCAGAGATATTAACTTGTTTGCATGTTTAGTTACTGTTATTCTATGCCTGTTGCAGTAGTATAAGAAATTGCTTAATAGTATTGCTATTAGGGAAAGGAAGCACTTTCCACAAGATGCTTAACATTCACTACATATTGCATACTTACATCCTCTGTTCATGCTGACCCTTGTAAGAATTTGCTAGTTGTACCTGATTATATCCTACATACAATGCAATCTTCTTATCTCTTATACTATGTAGCTGCTGAGCCTTCTTTCTGGCCATAAGAGAAGGGATCAGCTTTAAACCAGAAGTACGTACTTATTTTATCTTGGAGTACTCTCCAAATAGATATTTTGTCTTGAAGTGCCCTCCGAGTGTTCAAAATCTCTCTCTCTCTCTTTTTTTAAAGTTTAATTGCTTTTTAGTAGAGCAGGTCTCTTAATTAAAATAGAAGGGAGAGAAAGAACGAATTTGAGTTCTTTCTTGAATTTATACAGGTAGTCTTTGACTTATCCCAGTTGAGCCCAAAATTTCTGTTGCTAAGCAAGACATTTAAGTGAATTTTACCCCATTTTACAGCCTTTCTTGCCACAGTTGTTAAACGAATCACTGTAGATGTTAAATTAGTAACATGGTTGTTAATTAAATCTGGCTTCTTCATTGATTTTCTCATCAGAAGGTTGCAAAAGGTGATCACATGACCCCAGAATATTGCAGCCATCATAAATACAGACCAGTTGCCAAACATCCAAATTTTGATCATGTTACACTGGGGATGCTGCAACATTCGTAAATGTGAAAAATGGTCATGTTGCTTCGTTCAATGCTGTTGTAACTTTGAACTATCACTAAACAGATGGTTGTAAGTTGAGGACTACTTGCATACAATTCTTAACTTAATCTGATGACAAACAGGGATTTGTAAAATCCATTGATTGGACCATTTGAAAACTCTAGATTATTATTACATTTCCTTCAGGTATGCTGATTCTTCCCTGGATGCATGCAAGAGTACATTTTCTGAACCAGGTGCAATTCAAAGTATTTGAGACATAATGTTCCAGATGGCACAGACCTGTTTTAGGACTGACTCACTTCAAACCCTTGAACTGCTTCTGGCTTGAAAGATCCAATGCCAACACACACACACCACACACACACACACACACACACACTTTCTATCAGTATGGCATAGTCTGGAGAGAATTCAGTATGGTTCAGAAGAAATGGAATGTTGATGGGTGTCCCAACCTTTTGGCTTGCTTGGTTCCCATTGAGTGAAGAGGAATTGTCTTGAATCGCATATAAAATGTATAATATAGTTATTGTAAATATATCACATAATGTTAAAAGTTTGCAATCTTGTGTGACCGCTTCACTAGCTATCCAGGGCTGCATGTGTCCCATGGGCTGTGGTTTAGAACTAATGGAGCAAGTTCTAGAGCAGATTCTCTACAATGGATTGTTCTAAGATCTGATAATTTTGCACATAAATAAGATGTACTGTGTTCCATGAAAGCTTTAAAACACTTTGGTGACATATTAAATAGATCAGAGTTTTAGAAGTAATAACATTTAATTTGTATTGCCAGTTTTAGCTCATTCCTTCAGTTCATTTTCCTGCTACTGTACTTGTGTTTTTCCTAATACATCTAATGTTATTTTTGGCAGCAAAGGCATTATTTCTGTTCATCATTGAGGCTATTATTAATTTTCTAGCACTGTAAATACTAGGAACCATATAGCAACTCGAGAGTAATTGTTTTACATGCTACATGCAATTATTGTCTAGGATGTCTTGAAGTAAAATTGCTGATCAGCAAATTCAATCTTATATTTCTCCTTGAAATAAAAAGTCCATAATCTAGAGATTGTGAACCAAAAAAGTAATAGAAACAAAAAAGGTGATAGAAGATTGATTTATGTCTGATGACAATAATGTTCTCATGATTGTTCTCAGATGTGTATCTATTTTTTTGCCTGGAAGTATATCTATATTTCTTATTTCAAACTAATAAACAATGCAAATACATAAAACAGCATTAAAGGATAAAGACAACCACACAATTTATAAGCATCACTATGAACCAAAGGCCTGGAAATTATTATAAATTTAAAAACTCCAAAATTCTTGTCTAGATTGTTGAGAATCATTTTATTTGCTTCTCTGTTAAAAAAAAAAGACTAATTGAAATATTGACAGACAACACATATCAACAATTCAGCCGGTAAGATCTAACTATGCTGTTTTTAATTTTCTTTTAAAATGTGTTTGTCTTAATTGCTTTTATATGGCTGTGCACCGCCCTGGGTTCCTTCGGGGAGAAGGGCGGTATAAAAATCTAAATAAATAAATAAATAAATAAATAAATAAATAAATAAATAAATAAATAAATAAATAAAAGATCAGCTGTAGTTTTCTATTTCCATTGCTTTTTTACATTGAACTTTATCCTGAAAAAGTTCCTATCATATACATTGGATGTTTATTGTTTATTTTACAAATTCATATGCTGCCCCTTTCTAGATGAGTCTAGGCAATTTACAGTATAAAAAGGTAAATATTAAAAATCACACATACAGTCCTTTAGAAGCTAGCAACATATAGAATATTTAAAAAGCCTGGATGAAAAGATTGGTTTGGGCTCCGTGTAATCTGTAAGAAGGAGAGTGTATCCCTTATCTCTAGTGGCTGTTTGTTTCACGTTGAACAAATACTAAAATCATTGGAAGTGTTATTTGCTGCCCAGAGTCCTTATGGATTGGGGCAGCCTGTAAAGATTCCAACTAAATGGATGAATATCCTAGTTTTTGTAATAAAACTTTTTACAGTTAAATGGACTAGAATAATTTTAATTAAAATCAACATAATAAAGATGGTGACTTTTCAAAATCGTATAACAGTTCTGTTGGCCATTTTCTTTAAAATCTTCCTGATATACGAGGTGCAATCATTAAATTCTGAGACTGTACTCACTGTGCGAGAATGGATCACGGGATTGCCATGCATGCACAGGAGTGACATAACGACCTTGAGAAACTACACAAAGTTTGAAAGCGCTATCTTCATTGAGTCCTCTGTCACAGACGTTTTAGTTAGCATTTGTGCATTTGCAAAATCATAATGGACTCAAAATTGGGGCAGAGAGCTAACATTAAATTCTGCATCTCGAAGTCTGTCAAGATCTCCATCAGTTGTCCCTGGATGACCTAGAATTTATGTCCAGGATCATTACTGGTGACGAGACCTGGGTCTACGGGTACGATCCTGAGACCAAGCAGCAGTCTTCGTAATGGAAGAGCCTTCAATCTCCAAGACCGAAGAAGGTGCGACAGGTCAAGAGTGCAACTAAGAGCATGCTCATTGCTTTTTTCGACATTTGCGGCATTGTGCACCATTAATTTGTACCTGTGGTTCATACAGTGAATGCTGATTTCTACTGCAATGTTTTGAGATGTCCCAGGGTGAACATTTGTCAAAAATGACCACAGTTCTGGGCAGAGAACAAATGGATGCTCCATGATGACAATGCACCAGCTCACAGAGCTCTCACAACATGCCAGTTTTGCATCTGTAACCACATGGCCGTCGTTCCTCGTCCCCTGTATTCACCAGATTTGTTCTCCTAAGATAAAATTGAAGCTGAAGGGTCACCATTCTGGCACGGTGGAGAATATCCAATGTGAATCTCAGAAGGTACTTGACAGGCTTAAAGAATGCGACTTCCAGGAGGCATTCCAAAAATAGAAGAGGCTCTGGGATTTGTGTACAGCTGCCCAAGGAGACTACTTTGAAGGGGATGGCAGCCAAATTTAAATTAGGCAATTTTATTTCAATTTATGGGACTAATCTCTGAGTTTAATGATCGTACCTTGTAGCTATATGGTGCAATGTTATCCATAATCTGTAAGCAAACCATTAGAAGCCAGATGATTATCATAGTTCAGGATAAAACTGTATATAGATTGTGTTGCTCGGCCTGACATGTTTCAGTTTGTTTAATAGTCAACTTTATAGTTTATGCTAAAAGACTTATGTGACTTGGTAGGGCTTCATTATAACCATGAATTTATCAATTGTAATACAATGAGTTGTAGTCTTGTTGTTTTTTTAATTCTTGTAATGGTGATGATGATGAAATCACAAAAGAATAATAGAATATAAAAAAACTACTCCAAAAATTCAAATATAATTAATTGCTGTCATTTATTCAGAGGTTTGCCAAAGTTTGTCTTACTAGTTCTAATAAATTGAAAAAGTTGATAGGAATATTAAATTATTATGTAAATTTGCATGGAAGAAATATTTTGAGAGAATCAGTGCTTAAATTTTTAATACAGGTAATCCTCAAGTTCTGACCATAATGGAGCTTGCCTATTATGGCTGTAAGTTGTAAAGATCATAAACATGACCAACATAATTTTACCACATTTTTGTGACTGTCATTAGCAAAAGTGATGGTTGTTATTATGAATGCCACAGATGTTAAGCAAATGCCACAGTTGTTAAGAAAGCCCATTGTTCATTATGATGCGGTTTTCCCAAAATCCAGGACTGCTGAGTTTTGGGCAAAACCATTATAAAACGTGGTCCCATGACTGGGATGCTGCAAATGGCTGTAAATTTGTTCATGTTGCAGAGCACTTTAAGTATGGTAACATGATCGCGGGGAAGGTGACATCAAAACGTTGGGTTGTAAGTCCCTCTTTTCAGGTAAGTTGTAACAGTTGTTAAGCAACTGGTCATAAGCCAAAGACCACCTGTAGATATGTGTATGTTTAATTATCTGGTTTGAATATTTTATTTATTTTATTTTTATTTGTTTTAATTTTTATAACGCCCTTCTCACCGAAGGGACCCAGGGCGGTATACGGCCATTTAAAAAACACTTATGACATTTCTCTCAAGATACAATGAAGCATCCAGTAATGAACTGAATGAAACGTTAAGGGCAACAAGTTTCAGTCTGCCAGATCATTTTGCTGACCACCATTTTACAATTGGATTCAATACAGTTGTTGCAAAGCTATTTTAATCCTACTACTCTAGATTTAGAACAGCTTTGAGGCCTTAAAGCTTCGGTACAGGTAGTCCTCAAATTACAACCATTTGTTTCGTCACTGTTCGAAGTTACAACAGCAAAAAAATGATTTACAACTAGTCCTTGCACTTACAACCATCCCCTTAGTCTCAGGTTCAAAATTTGGGCGCTTGGCAACTGGCTTGTATTTATGATGATTTCTGTGTCTTGGGACCATGAGATTGCCCTTTGTGATTTTCTCAGCCGGCTTCCAAGAAGCAAAGTGAATGGGGCTAACCAGACTCACTTAACAACTGTGTGATTCATTTAATAACCATAGTGATTTGCTTAACTACCACAGCAAAACAAGTCATAAAATTGTGTGACTTACTTAACATACGCCTTGCTTAGAGATGGATGTTCTGGTCCCAATTATGCTCGTAAATCAAGGACAGAGTATAGTTCCAATATTTGCTTTATAGCCTATATTTGGGTATTCCAAACTGGTGGACAAAAATATTATGCATTTTCTTGTGATATAATAGTTTGATTAAACAAAGGAATGCTTCTAATATTTCTCTAATGAGATCCATGAAGAATACCCTTTCCTCTGTTATTTTTGTAAGCTCCTGATTTAAGATTGACATTGTTTTTACAATAATAATAACAATGAGTTTAGGAATCAGTGTTATTTTTTCCTCAACTTTTTTTTAGTCAGCTTTTAACTCAGTCCTCTTATTTCTACAAAAAATGAGTTTACAATTAAAACACTATCAATATTTGTAAATATTTAATTATTTTTATAATTTATATGTTAATGGAACATTAATAGTAATAAAGAATATATCATATACAGTATTTGCAAACGTTGCTCCTAAGATGGAAGATTTCCAACGTTGGTCAATAAATACAGATTTTTGTAAGCAATTTTCCCTGAGGCAATTGTTTGTATTTTTAATAAACTGTGTGTAGTTTTTGTGTGTAGGTTACTCTTAATCGTCATATATATCTTCCCCTTCAGCAGTAGAAAGTCACTTACACAGATCAGATTACTATCTCTCGCCCAGCCTACCTCACTGGATTTAATTTGTGAGGAACAATAGAGGAGGAAAGACTGCTTCCTGCAGGAAAGGATGATGAAACTCCAGTGAAAAATAAATGGTTTAGAGATCTTTCTTATATTTTAATTGGATACAGTAACTGCACCTCTAAATTTGGACAAGAGCAAATTTTTTTTCCAAAACATGAATTTTCCATGTTTCATTTTAGAAATGCAAAATCGGATAAATTAACAGTAGTGTGTGAACCAGACATGTTGTTACCCTTCATATGGAAGTAGTATAATTCTAGCAGTACACTATATTTGCAATTTTGGTGCGATAATTATGGCAGAAATGTATTAGGTTTTTATACGAGGAAACAGCAGGCCTCAACATCTCAGCCATCTGCCTGCAGACTTTCTTCTTTCCCCCCTGGAACTTTTATTGAAC
>JANHFO010001697.1:137952-150076 GCA_032468095.1 Pareas carinatus
TCATGTTTTCTGTACACCACCCTGAGTCCTTCGGGAGAAGGGCGGTATATAAATCTAAATAAATAAATAAATAAATATGACAGAAACTGATTTTCTAACCATTCGGATGGGATGTATATATATGTTTTACTTGAATTTATATGCAGAATGCCTGTTACTCTGATTACTTCAATCAAGTTTGATACCGGTAGTTGCCTTTCATTGGAAGAAATTCCTGATAGGTTTCTCATAGGGCTATTAAAAGTGTAGAGACATTTTCTAAAAAACTGTTGCTTGTTATACTGATATCAGTTTCTTCAAGGGTTGCTTGGCTGCAGCAAAGCAAAACTGCTATGTGATTCACTGCTATAAAAAGCATAAAAATAGCTGGACTCCATTTCTGTGTCTCAGTAGATGCTGAGATTCCTTTCCACTTCTAACAGCATGAACTAAATAAGCAGTCTTATGTAATGTTTGGCTGTAGCATCAACAGATTCTCTGTCCCTAGTGGGTCTTGAGGTCCTGAGATGTGGGCCCAGCTCAAACTCCTTCTTCAAATCAAAGACGTACAGTAGCCTTCTGGGATGTTTTTGTGGCGTGTGTGTTTATATGTGTCTCCTTTTTTATGTAGACTTTTATAGTTAAAATAATACCTTTAGAGGAGACTAACTATCATGGAAGGCATATCATTAAATATCAGTGATTGCAGTTTTCTTTTAGCAGAGTGTGGGGTGGAGTTTTGTTGTTTTCCATTGCAAATATAGAAATAGAACCGTAGCTTGCATTAGATCATTTAAGTTCTTATTCCCTGACTTCAATTAAATCAAAGGACTAAGTACAGAATATTTAGTTTCCTGCCACAACTACTACATATTTTTCTTATTTAAAAGTAGAATGCATGTTTCTTTATTTCAATCTGTGTCCTTTAAAAAAAATTGTATCCTGCCTTTATTAATTTTACAAATGACTCAAGGCAGTGAGCATATTCAAAATAACTTCCTTGCCCTATTTTTCCCACAACACAAACCGGGTGGGATGGATTGGACTGAGAGAGAGTGACAGATCCAAAGTCACCGAAATGATTTTCATGGCTAAGGCGGGACTTGAATTCACCATCTTCTGCTTTCTAGCCCCGTGCCTTAGCCATTATGTCTGCTTTTTCCAAGAATGTCTGTTACCTTTTTAAAAAATCATGCAGAGAAGTAAGAACATTGACTGACAAATATTGCACTTTTCTTATGTAGAACTGTGTACAAAGCCGTGAAATGTCTTTAGCTTGTTTTAATTTGCAAAACATTTGCTTTTCCATGAAAGTAAAGAAACCCTAACTCAGGATAATATTACCACTTTTGAGACTTTTAAAGTAGGAAGTGGGTTTGTATCAACTTGTATGTCTGAAGGGATTGTGCAAAGCATATTAATGTAGTATTTCCTGTGGTTTTCTCTTCCCATACAAAAATGATTATTATGTCCAAGTTGTTTCAGGAAGATGAATATCCATAAATGAAGCACTGAAGTGATCCAGGTTGAGTCATACAATGTAATCCTGGATGTAAAGTCTTAATGGATCTGGGTATTGAATCTCTCCCTCTCTCTCCCTCCCTCTCTCTCCCTCCCTCCCTCTCCTCCTCCTCCTATTACCAGCTTCATTACTTCTATAAATAACTTAAGGCAAGGAGCAAATCTAATACTCTTTCCTCCTCCTCCTATTTTCCCCCACAACAACCATCCTGTGAGGTGCATTGGGCTGAGAGAGAGTGAGTGACTGGCCCAAAATCACCCAAACAGCTTCCATGGCTAAGATGCCGCTAGAACTGATGATCTGGTTTTTAGCGTAGCACATTATCCACTAGATCAAACTACCAACTGTAGACCTATGGGTCTTTGTAGTTGGTCTTGGTGTGTCTACTGTGCAGTAGCAATTGCATCTTTAAGGCAGTCTGGAGTTGTAGGGCTGTGTGTGAGAGAAGCAAAAGTCCTTTCATTAATTAATTAATTGCTCCCACTTTGTGCAATATGACAATGTTATACCTGTGTTGACAGTCATTATTTCAGAGTCCTGTGCTCTTTGCCCTGGATTGCGCTTAGCTTCTTTTGAGATTCATAGGTATCATGTATCCCAAAGAACATGGATTATTTATTTGAATTCTTTGTAACTAAAAGAGAACCACAGACTTTTGTAAAATACTTATTCATACTTCTGAATATGAAAATTTTTACGGTGATGAGAATCTAAGATTCAATTGGCAACATCCAAATTTTTAACTATGGCTGTAAAAACAAAGTTTTAGTAGTAAATAAATGAGCTGGAATTTTATTCTATTATGTATTATTTATTAAATATTTTACTTACTAAACTGTTTTATCCAATGCCAAGTTAGATTATGTGTGTAACTTGCTTTTGGGCCTTTGGGCCATAAATAAAATTGACTGATTGATTATTCTTGCATAAACCTTACCCGGGTCTAGGTGGGACATGGTCTTTGTTGAAAGTATTGAAAGAGGGGTTTTTCTTGATGTTTTGATTTGAATTCCTGCACCGAATAGGGGCTAGACCTGATAGTAGAAATGGCTCCTTCCAATTCTATGATTCTGTTATATTCTTTAATTGCTAAGGATATGCATGGAACAGGAAATGTGTTTTATTTTAAGCTTGGGACAAAATAGACCCATTTGAAATGTTATTCTAGACTGTAAATTGTATTCAATGAAAGAAAACTTGGAACATTTTGGAATATTTTGACTATTCCAGCTAAGAAATGGAGAATTTGAAATGAACCTCATGCTGTCTTGATCTTCTTCTCAAAGAATTCATTGTATAGAACAGTGGTCACCAATCTTTTGGATCTCAGGGACCTCTAAATTCAAAATTTTAAATCCCGAGGACCATTAATACCAATTTTTTTAAAAAAAGATACATTTGTAAAATAATAATCAGAGAACTTCCATTTTATTAATATAAAAGGCACCTATTGTAAGGCCCCGTTCCAACCGCTTCTCAGGAAATAAACATTCTGGAAACCAAGTTAGTTGAACAGGAGATTTTACTGGGATGGTATTGAGAACAGAGATCAAAACGAAGTCAGAGCATTTCAAAACTTGAGGCTCAGTCTGCCAGGCTGACACCCCGCGAAGATTCCCCCCTTGGCCTCATTGCCCAGGCGATTAACGGTTCAGGTGTCCTTGACATTACTTGTCTGACATACTGCCCCCCTGGAGAAAGACTAGTTCCATACTTGCAGAGGGGAAGAAATAAAAACGAAAACAGCAAACAGAAGAACAACATTAGGATGGCTTGTGGGGATAAGTATCATGGAAACGTATCAGTAATCTAAGGTGTTCACATGATGGGCAAGCACGCATTCAGAGTGGTCTCTGAGGAAATTATTCCAGGTCACCAAGTATTGAAGCTTGCCACAATGTAAGCGGGTTAGGAGTCCAGGATCTCCTGAATCTCAAAATGTTGTTCCCCCTCCACCATTAAGGGCGTAGGGACATCAGTACTCCCTGGGCGAAGGAGGGATGTGCATCCCAGCTTCAGGAGACTACAGTGGAACACCGGATGCATAAGCCTAAGGGACTTAGGAAGGTCCAGTTCAACTGTAACTGGATTAATAATGCGAAACGGCACAATATATTTAGATCTAGGTTTTTTTGATTGTTGGAGGAACTTAAGATACTTCGTGGAGAGGTAAAGGTGATCACTCACTATGAAATCCTTCAGCTGACAACGCTTTTTGTCAACTTGCAACTTGAACGCCTCCCTAGCATCCTGAAGTGACTTGTGAACCACTGGCCAGAGGCCAGGTGATACAAAGTTGGGCTACCCAATCCTTGAGAGACCTGATCACTGGTTCATCAATTGGCAATTCTGGCATGGGCACAAAGTCCAGACCAGTTGCTAATTTAAACGGGGTAAGCCCTGTGCTAGCATGTACAGAATTGTTGTACGCAACCTCAGCAAAAGGCAGGAGATCTGACCAGTTGTCCTGTTGGTAATTGATGTAGCACCTGAGATGTTGTTCCAGCACCCCATTCGTGCGTTCACGTCCCCATTAGTACAGGGGACATGCGAAGAGCTCAATCCCTGACTGGTGCCTAGGAGCCATAAGAACTCCTTCCAAAATTGGGAAGTGAACTGAACCCCCCTGTCCGATATTATTTGTTCTGGAGCACCATGCAGGCAGTAGACATGTTGCAGGAAAAATTTGACCAATGCTTTGGTGGTCGGGATTTTTTGGCATGGGACAAAAGGAGCCTGTTTGGAGAAAAGGTCAGTGACAACCCAAATAACTGTGTAACTAGCACTGGCTGGAAGTTCTATGATGAAATCCATGAATATCTCCTTCCACGGAGCAGTGAGTTCTGCAACCTTCTGGAGCAGGCCAGGGGACTTCCCCTGACGTCTCTTGGCTGAGGCGCATACAGGGCAACAAGCAATGTATTCCTCAATGTCCTTTTTCAAAGCGGGCCACCAAAATTGTCTCTTAATCAGGTACAAAGTTTTTACAAATTCAAAGTGCCCTGCTGTCTTGGACTCGTGGCCGCTTTTCAGAACAGTTAGGATTTGGATCTTAGGAACATGCAATTTGTTCCCCTTCCAAGCTAGACCATCTTTACAGGTGAATTGGTCTATGTGAACTTTGTACCATAGGTCATCTTTTCGGGCCTCCTGAAACCTGGAAGTCATGCCACTATCAATGGATGAGGTACCCCACTGAGCTTGTGCTCTTGTAACCGCCCCTGTAACTGGGGGTGTGGGCTGCATGATTGCCTCCACTGTGGTTAGTTTGGGGCAATTGTATTGAGGCATGTGCGATAGCATGTTGGCCAAGAAATCCTTTCCACCAGGGATGTAACGTATAGTGAAATCAAAGCAATTGAAAAACTGTGCCCATCTGACCTGCTTAGAGGACAACTTCCTAGGTGTTCTCAATGCTTCTAGGTTCTTGTGGTCCATCCATACCTCGAACAGAATCTTATTACACTCCAGAAATTGTCTCCAAGTTAGAAACACCCATTGGACAGCAAACGCTTCTTTTTCCCAAACTGCCCACCTTTGTTCAGTGCCACTAAGCTTCCGCAATGTGTATGCACATGGTTGGAACTCCCCCTTCTCATTTTTCTGCATGAAAATGGCTCCGATGGCCACGTCACTAGTGTCCGCCTGAATCACAAACGGTACGTTTGGATCTGGGTGTTTGAGAACCGGTTCAGCTGCAAATAGCCTTTTTAAAATTTTTCAAATGTGGCTTGGCACTCCATAGACCATTGCAATGGTTGACTAGGCTTCGGTTTGGTTACCCCTTTTGTTTTCAGTAAATTGGTAATGGGGAGGGCCATCTTAGCGAAAGAAGGAATGAATTGTGGGTAGAAATTTGCAAATCCCAAGAAGCTCTGCAATTGTTTATGTGTTCGTGGCAGGGCCCATTTCAGTACCACTTTGACTTTTCGGGGGTCCATTTATACTCCCTCACTGGAAGTGCAATAGCCTAAGTAATCCACCTTGACTTTCTGAAATTCGCATTTAGCCAATTTCACATATAGTTTTGCTGCCTTTAATTTCCTCAGTACTTAGCTCACCAGCGTAATATGTTCAGCATTTGTCTCAGAGTGGATAAGAATGTCATCAAGGTACACCAAAAACCCCTTAAATAAGTGTTCATGTAATGTCTCGTTAATCAGCTGCATAAATACAGCAGGTGCCCCCTGCAGTCCAAATGGGAGAACTTTGAATTGGAAGCATCCTAATAGGCAGTCAAAAGCGATCTTTCATTCATCTTCTTTGATCCGTATACAGTAATAAGTTTCCCTGATATCTAATTTTGTGAAAATTTTCCCTTTTGATAAGTGAGCAAGCATGTCCTTCATTAAAGGTAAGGGATCCATGTTACCCATAGTCACACAGTTCAACCCTTGGTAGTCAACACAGTCTCATAGATTCATCTATCTTTTCACGGAATAATACAGGTGCTGCCACTCGTGGTCTCACTGATTGGATGAAACCCCATTTCAAGTTCTTATCAATGAACTTGCGTAGCTCTTCAAGTTTGCGTGGGGTCATTGCATACATTTTTAGCTTAGGTAATTTAGCACCCGGCAAGAAGTCTATGGCACAGTCTGTCGGCCTGTGGAGTGGTAGTTCATCCGATCCTTGTTCACTGAATGTCCCCCTCAGGTTTCTGTATTCTTTTGGAATCATGGGCATGACCACCTCATCCTCCCCCCTAGCTCTTAATTCTAAGTCAATTGGGGTAGGAGTGGGGCTCCCAGTCAATTTCGCAGGATCCCTAGGGACTCTGAACTTGAGCCGCTTCTTGTGCCAAATAATTGATGGGCTGCATTTGTATAGCCAAGCCAGACCCAGCATTAAGGATCTGTCCAAGTCCAATTCAGGCATCACAATAAACCTGATGCATTCAACCTGTGCCCCTATTTTCATTTCCAATGGTTCAGTTACAAAAGTGGTGGGCATCCCCCCTAGACAGGGAGCCATCTGCTTGGGCAAACCCAGGCCAACTGGCAGGTCAGGAGGATGGGAGCCAATCTCCCGGGGGTGGGAAGCAAGAAATTTCAAAGAGCAGGAGTGAGGGCAGAGAAGTCTCTTCTCCTGGAAGGATTAGGGTTTAGGGTTACTTCATGAAGTATAAAAGCAGAAGTCAGTCTTCAGATGTTTTCAATAAAATGAAGTTCACTTAATATCTTAATCTGTCAGATGTCTCATATCCAATAAAATATGCATTCTACATGCCACGTGCTGTCAATTCAGTTGCAGGACATAGAATTCACAAACTAGTGGAGAACAAAAGATTGTTGGCAGGCATAACTAAGAGATAAAAACAAGAAGGCAGATAAGGGTAGGATAAGCACATCACTGTCAAGGTGACCTTTTAAATATATTCTGGGCAGGTTATTGTGTAGCATCATTAGAATTTATCACTTGTTTCTAGGATCAATTGATCTGCAAATTTCTTTGTGTTCCAAATGGTTTTTTTGCTATTTAGTGTTTTTTTATAAATTGCAAAAATAATCTTTATTTATTTTATAAATTGTTTATTTTATAAACTTTACAATACTTTCAGTGCTTAGTATCCAGTTAATAAGAATCCATTATGTTTTTAATGTTATAATCTGGAGATTATATAAAGATCCAGTCTTTTATTTAGGTATGGTCCTTAACATACTTCTTTGGGAAAAAACATCCATTTCATTTCAATAAATTTTGTGGTTGAACAGGAACTGTCTCCCTCCCTGTCTCTCCATTTATGTACACATACAGTTATATGTATATGGAAGTCAGCCAGAAACTGACCATCCCTCTTTTGTGTATCCCTCAGCCCACTCAGGAATGTGTCTTGAAGGTTTTAGGACTGTACTAGGAAACACAGGGAACTGAAAAAGAAGATAAGAATCCCTAAAAGAAAGTAAGGCAAATTGCAGAATTTTAAAGATTCCCAAGTTCTTTGTTAGTGCAACAGAACAGAACAAAAATATTCTATTCCCATTTTGAATGGCCAGATAGCTTTGTGGTTATTTGTAAAGTAATTCATTGAAATAACTCTTCAATTTCTCTCCTTATTAGTGTAAAATTTCTCTCTGCATTAATGTAGAAGATTGCTTGCAAATATCTTTGATTAAGAGTTTGAGCTGAGAGTGTGTGACTGGCCTGAAGTCATTTAACTGGTTCCTGTGTCTAAGAAAGGATTAGAAGTTGTGTCTCCTTGCTTCTGATCCTGCATCTTGATCCACCAAGTTTATGAAATGTTATTTGTGGTCATAATATTGGCCTCATAGCACTTAATTTTTCTTTCAGAAGTTCTGTGTGCTTTGTGATTCAGACTGCTTGCTTTACACTTTTATCTTGTGAGGATATATATAATTTTATTTTTAAAAAGTTATAAAATTGGGTTAATAGAAACTAAATCTTTCTAATTTGAGCTTTCCCCCTCCAAGACAGAAAAGAAAATGTATGTTCTTTTCACGCCTGTCTTGTTGGCCTTTGAATAATAAACCTCTGACCTTGCAAGTTGATGATAGTTTCCCTTCCCCCTCAAGCTATCTAGAGTGTTGTCACTGCCAGCATCCATGTGTTGTCCTTGAAAAAGCAGGCTGGATTTATTGAAATCATTGCTAGTTGCTATGGCAGCTGTTTTCACAGTGTACTAATGGGAAAAGGCAATTACTGCCACACATCCAAAAAGCTTTCTGAAAATGGAGAGATGGAGTATCCTGTGGTGATTAGTGTATGACTGACTGACTGCCTGACTCAGAAAATGTGTGTGCAAGAAGTTGAATATGACATCTGCTAATAGGTTTTGTTTCATAGTACCTTATGTTCAGATTCTTGGATAAATCTAAATTAGAAGATTCCTTTCTTTCAAGATATTTGCTATTAATTCTAGGTCAGGTTTTCATTATATCCTTGACTTGCTCACTTAATGTGCCTTAGATGGACTTGATAGCCTGTCTCAAAAGATTTAAAATGGAAGGTCAGTATTTTCAATAATCATGCCTGATGGAATAGTTGAGCTGCATGTGATCAGTCTGTAGTTTGACTAACACACACATATCGCCACAAGAACATGCCATGCAGTATTCCAAGTGCAGACTTATCAAGATATACTAACACTTCACGTCATCTTGATTCTATCTCTCTGTTAATGCAAGCTAGGATTGCATTGAGTTTTTGGGCTGCTGCCACACATAGCTGGCTCATATTTCCATTTTTAACATCCTTCCCCCAGTTCTTTAGATTTGCACCAGAGTAATTGTTTTCTTACCAGATATCAGTTGCATGATAACTGCTTTTGGAGTGGGGTAGGAGGGGAGAGATTGGCTTTTAAGAGTTTTTAAGAGTAAAAGCAAGAAAACCCCACTCCAGAAATAGATCTTGCCTTTTCCAGTGACATCACTATTGCCCTTAACTCTGGAAGATAGGATAGGTAAGTTGCAGACAATTCCATTTACAGCTACCCTTTGTTCTATAGTGGAAGTCAGGACCTAGAGGACAGAGTGAGTAGTAAGGCATTACTAGGTCCAGGCAGAAATCAGGCTTTATAAGTTATCTCATGCAAAGTTGTATTTAAATATTACTGTAAAACCTCCTGCCCCCTCCCATGCCTCCCTGAATTCAGCAAGAATCATAATTGGTTACAGAAACTGGCTTATCCTCAATTAGATTCTCAGAAGGTAGTGCAATTTAATATTTCTCTAATTTTCTGATTTTTGCATCTCTGGTAGTATTCACATTCTTATATGGGAATGCGAGGAATTCTGGGAAAGAAAAGGATGTAGCATCTCTTTTTATCAGAACAAAGGACAGGTAGAAGCTGGACCTTCCACTCAAGAGAGGCGACCAAGTAGACTGTACAAGCAAGAGAACAAGAGCTAAAAGGGGTTTGAACATTTATTCTATAAATAGGTCTTGCTCTGAAACACTGCAGTCATTGGAATTCCTTTGTTATCTCTTTACTAGCAAAACTCTGGTATCTGTAACCTTTACTGAGAGAAATCATGCAACAGACGGCAAACATTTTCAACCAAGGTACCTCAAATGGACTATCTTACAGAATGCCCGGACCCATTACTCCCACGGGATTAAATTTTTAGAAGGTTCTTGCCATTTCAGCATCACTACCTTGCTGCTGTGGTCACATGATCCTTATTTACAACATACCTGAGACTTTCATGGGAAACATTCAGGAAGAAAGTCAATGGGGATCACATGACCGCAGCTGATAACAGGTTCATGCGAGCATGTTTGGACTTGCAGCTTCCTTCCTGGGTTTTCAGGGAGAAAGTCAGTGGGGAATCTTGCAAGGAAGGTCACAAGCTACTTGGATAAGTCTCTTAAACCTACACAATTCACATATGATCATTCTGCTTCTCTACTTAGGCAAGGAAATATATCTGAAACGATGACCCAATGGATCATAGGATCTAGATAGATAGATTTTTCTAAATTTCCACCCATAAAAATTATTTCAGAAGTTCTGGATATTTGTGCACTTGCCTTCCTGGTCCCTGGCCTACCTACAGGTAGTCCTTGGCTTATGACCACAATTGAGCCCTAAATGTCTGTTGCTAAGGAAGACAGTTGTTAAACGAAACACTGCAGTTGTTAAGTTAGTAGCACAATTGTTAAGTGAGTCGACTTCCCTATTGACTGCTCGTCAGAAGGTCGCAAAAGGTGATCACATGACCCCAGGATACTGCAGCTGTCATAAGTACTTGTCAGTTGTCAAGCATCTGAATTTGATCATGTGACGACAGAGATGATGCTTCTGGTCCTAAGTGTAAAAATGATCATAAGTCACTTTTCTAGTGCTGTTGTAACTTTGAATGGTCACTACATGGTTGTAAATTAAGGACTACCTGTACTATATATGGCCTAAAACCTGAGTGAATGACTCTGCGTATATGTTGGAATTTATGGGTGCAGACTGCAAAACCTGTCTTTGTCATGACTAGGAGCTGACTCCTCAGGACCAAGCTTGTGTGGAGTCTCCTTTTCCTTCTTCTCTTTCTCCTTCTCCTTCTCCTTCTCCTTCTCCTTCTCCTTCTCCTTCTCCTTCTCCTTCTCCTTCTCCTCCTCTTCCTCCTCCTCCTCATCCTTCTCCCCTTCCCTCCTCCTCCCCCCAATGAATCTGTTTTTGCTTGCCAGGCTGGCGAAAAGGAATAAAGATAAATGGAACGTTTTCATTTGGGAACACCTGCATTTTCAGACTTCAGACCAAAGGAAGGTTTGCAAGTTTGAAATATGTGTGATTGTTAACCAAACATGATAACTTGGTGGTCACTCTACATATATTTTCAACATTTGCCTTTGAAGAGCAAAGCTGTCTCAGAGGCATCAGCATGAAAGCAACATGTGATCAGGATGTGAACGCCCCCCCCAGCCCTTTTGTACATGTGTCGCAACATCTTACCCTTGTATGAAAGAGGTAGAAATTGCATTGCCACACTTTTATCCCTGCAGGTGTCTTCATGTCATTCTTCCTTCATTACCAGTTGATTTGGGAAATAACGCTGTAGTTGGATATGATGTAGCAAAGGTATGCATACATATACCCAGACTCAATACTGCTTAGCAAATGATTGTAAACATTCCAACAACTTGCCTACTATTTTGAAGGGGGCAAAATAAAGGGCAGAAGGAAAAGTTATTGGCCACCTGACAACCTCCGTCCCCACTACAGTTTGGGAGAAAAGTAGCTCAAGGAATGAACAGACAGAACTGCAGACTATGAATCGCCCACAATTCTTTTGAGATACCTGCTCATTCCTTGGCAGAATTGCACCGAGGATCCAGCCTAAAGAAACCCGACCATTTGCTTTCCTGGTAGACCAGGCTATGAGAGAAGAATGGAAAAAGTCTGGGACACTAACCGGGTCCGAGGGACGCCTCTCAGTCTTGGCCGCAGAGGCCCATCGCTCGCCCGCCACTGCCTCGGACCCAAACAGCCCGACCCGCAATGGCCTCCACTCGGCGCTCGGTTAGTGACGCGCAGGGGGGTGGCGGTCAGGAAAGCGCCGCTGGAAGAAGCCGTTGGACACTAACCGGGTCTGAGGGACGCCTCTCAGTCTGGGCCACAGAGGCCCGTCACTCTCCCGCCGCTGCCTCAGACCCAAATAGGCTGACCCGCAACAGCCTCCACTCAGCGCTCAGTTAGTGACGCGTGGGGGGTGGCGGCAGGAGAGCGCTTCTGCGCTGGGTCACTCCATTTCTTGCAAGTAATTTGCCATTCGGGAGGATTTCACGCGTGGTTCCCTAGCTGCTGGCATCAGCGCGAATGTCAGCTCGGCAATTTGTTTTTCGCGCATGTGTGTGTGTGTGTGTGCGTGTGCGCGCCAGCCGTCACGTGGGCCGCTGGCCTGGGCGATTAGGGTGGCACCCACAGGCGCCCCGGCCGTGACGGTTTTGGGCTTCTACTCGAGGGTAAACCTACTACTAAAAGGTAAGTAATAGCTAAGAACATGCTCCTCTTTGAATGTGAGAGTCTCTGAAAATTTGAAGTCAATTGGTGCAGTACTTTCCGAGATTACATAGTCGGAACAAACATACACATCCTTTTTTATATATATAGATAACTAGCTGACCCGGCCACGCGTTGCCGTGGCTCAGTTTGTGGCTTTTGGAAGTGCC
>JANHFO010001698.1:27622-38899 GCA_032468095.1 Pareas carinatus
GGTTGCTTAATTGTAGCAAAAATATTAAAGTTAGTTTAATTATTACAAAATAATTGAAGTTTCTTTTAAGTATTACACATTTTAGTGTGATATTTGCTCCTGCTTGAGAGAGAGAATGAGATACAGAGGAAGAGAGAGAGAGAGAAAGCAAGAGAGAGACAGAGAGACTGAGAAAGAGAGACTGAGAGAGAGAGAGAGAGAGAGAGAGAGAGTGACAGACACACACACACACACACACAGAAACCATACAACTATACAAAAAAATTCAAATAATCTTCAGCCTTTCCTGCGGACCACCAAACTTTTCTCACAGCCCACTGGAGGGCCTTGGCGACCACTATGTTAGAGCCTTTAACCTAAGAATCATTTTTCTTGGAGAAAGGAATGGAGGATCTTAAGAACAATGCTTAGATGGAAATGTTCATTGTCTGACCCAGAAAGTAAATTGCAGCAGATGCATTTCGTCTTTAGTCAACTTCGCAATCTTGCAACCAGATAAGAGCAGCAGAATTTATTGTGTTACTATTAAAATCGATGCAAAAGAGGCACTCTGAAGTACTGACCACGGCAATAAAAGTGTGGAAAAAATGCCTTGAAGAAACAAACCAAAGCAATCTAAATTTGAATATAAAGGGATATAAAGTAACTGAATGCTTGGAAGATTGCCATTTAAGCAAATGGACCGAGTTTCCTTATTGCATAATAATCTTTTTCCACAGAAGACAGGGCTAAAAAACTTTATATTAAATTCTCAACTGAGGAATGAGGGCGAAGCCCCCTTCCACAGATATGTGTTCAAATGCAAAACTAATTACTTATCTCCTTTTTCTAAGCACCTACCTTGCTGATAACTAAGAAAGAGAAATTCTAAGCGGTATACTACTATTCTCCTGTTTCCAACACAAGGAAGGAGAGGAGCTCCTTTTCTCATCCAGGTAACCTCACTCCAAACTGGCATGTGGCCAGGTGGATTGCAAGCACATGGCAAGTATTCACTGTCGTCCTGCCTCGTATCTCTCCCTCCCACCTGCGAAGATATTTTCCAAGGGGGTAGATGTTGTTGCTTAAAAGATACTCTTCTCTTGACAATCTCAATTCCCCTAGGTACGGCAGCTGTATTGACACAAACCCACCACCTGTTTTTCCATAGACCGAAGCTTCTCTGTGCTGTCCTTCCTCACTAGAGCAAGCTTTCTCCTTTGTCTAGGTGTCCTGTCCATCTCCTCTGGAGGCTTCCTTTGGCAGAATATTATTTCAAGGCCTTCTCGCCTCCATTCTTCTCTTCTCTTAACTAGACAAGGGCTTTTCTTAGTGATCTGCCAAGTGGCCTCAAGCAGACTTTCCTTCTGCCCTTTTTGTGTGGAACATTTGGAAACCGTGAAAGACCTCTGGATTCTTTCTTCTCCACTATCTTCACCCAAAGAAGGCAAATAGACAGGACTCAGTACTCTGTGGGTGATCTCGTCCAGGAACTTTGAGAACTGGAGCTTCTCCCATCTTTTTTGGTCTTTTTGTTGAAGAGACTCTGAAGAGCTAGCACTGTGGTATTCTGATGCATGCCTGCTATGCCTCTTGAGGAAAGGTTGAGGGTCGTTATACTGTTGTGATTGGTGGCTTTGGATCGGAGTTTCTACTGAGTTGGATTTTCCCAAGTTTTGAGGCTGCACATTGAGCATCTTTGTCTGCTTCAAGATGCCTTTGAGAGGTAGGTGAGTGGTTGGAATATGGAATTTCCTTGGTGCCAATACCTCAGCAGGTTCTTTGAACATAAGTGAACGCTGTAAACGTCTACTTTTCAAAGAGCAGTTTGGCTTTTGGCTTTCATCCCCAGAAGCCATTAATGTCTCCACACTCTGGCTCATGAACCTACTGAGCCACCTTTGGCTAGGATACTGAGAGTACTTCGTACTCTGTTTTTCTACTTTCCAGTTGGGAAGTACAGCAGAAGATAGATTCCAACGCTTCAGGTTTAGCTCTGCTTGGCATCCTGCTACTTTCTTGTCACTACTTGGCTCCAACGACAAGGAAGGAAGGTTAACATTGCAAACCTCATCATACCCATCCACCTGCTGTTTAAGGTTATCTGTCCTGATACAGCTGAACCCCTTCTGTGGATACACCAGACCCTTAACTGCCTTGATTTCAGTTACCTGATTCTGTTCTGCCAAAATCACACCATCATATTCATCACATAGAATGGGCAGCTCATGATGAATCTCACGATGTTGTGGTGGAGCCTTACGGTAAGGCTTCTTGGAAGGTACCGTGCTTGTCATTGTCCTTCTTGCTCGAACTTTCACCACAGATCACCTGGCAACAGCAGAAATTGCAAAAAAAGAGTCATAGATGCCCCCCAAAGCCAAGTATGTTTTCACAAGACAATCAAAAATCCACTGACTCACAATAGCCATGTAATCCGAGACGAGAGAAAAGAAGAAGGTTAGAGTGTGGGACTAGTAACTGCAGTATGAAAAAAAAGCAGAAGAAAAAACACAGCGGTGTCAGCCCAGCTAGTGAGAGCAAAAGTAGGTTCATCCTCTCTCTGCGTGTGATGTTCACATTCACACACACACACACTCTCTCTCTCTCTCTCTCTCTCTCACACACACACACACACGGCATGTATCTAGATTATATATAGCATATGAGAACAAACCTTGGAGCAAAATATTGATTGAGTTCTTTAGGAAAAGCCAAAAATGTTGCAGGCAACAGTGACAAATTAGACAGGAGCTATTGATCTAATGCTGTCAGAGCCAACAATGACAGCAGAGAATAAGCTGCAGATATTATAAGACAAATTGGAATAGTTGTGTGCTTGAATCAATTAAAGGCAAATTATTTTCAAATGGGAGAAGGACACAAACAGCCCAAAGAAACATCCACTATTAATTCTTCCTCAAAAGCCAAGGACAAAGCCAAAGACAGATCCTAAATGGAAAGGGCAGGCATTTCTAGAACTGAACTTGGTTATTCATACAATAGATATCAGAATAATGACCAACAAATATAATAAAAATAGTCCTTTATCCATAAAATGCACTAAAAATAAGTACTGCCATATAACAAACATTTAAAAAGCAGAAAACATACAGTTGGATAGGCTTCACCTACCCAACTGTACAGTTCACCCACAAATGATAGATCAATCCTTGCATAACTATAGATACCAGACATACTGTGCAGCTTCTAATAGAGTTGGAGAAATAGCTAAGGTTTATATGATCTGCTAGATTAGTCTTTCACTATCTGTGATATAGGTTAAATAGTAACAAAGACAGCATTTGAGTTACTGTACTACCAGATGGCACGAGCTTGTCAGGAAAAATAAGGTGTGTCCAACCCCAGGCAGATTGGCTTCAAGCCAGTATAGCCATGACAATGTCCCCACAGTATTCAAAGGTGTAGGTATCTATACTATATCATTGCACTTAAAGTGTAATTATAGATAGGATGCTACTCTGTGTGCTATCATCATTCAGAAGCAATACAGAATTGTCTATCAACAAGAACTGCAAGCAGAACTCACCTATTTCAGTTAATGTTAAGGTAGAAATTAATAGCACAAATATGATTAATAAGATTGACGTACCTATCTTGTAAAAACAATGCAAAGCATTGTAAGAAACTGACAAGGAATGCTCATAGCAAAGATCAGTAAGGTCAGAAGAGGCTGGAAAAAAAAGAAATATAATAAATCAGAAAACACTTTGCAGAAAGGAGCTTATCTCCTTTGCAAGCAAGCAGTTTCTTGTCTATTTCCTCCTGTACAAAGAATGCATGTCCTTGAGCCAACAATGCAATAAGATCTAGTACTCATAAGGGGCATTGCCATCCTCAAGAACTAGCATGTTGCGTTGCTTGGCTAAAGCAGACCAAGAGGTAAACAAGGATATAGGAAGGAACACAGAATCTCCACAAAATTTCACTCTGTGTAGAACCCAATCTCTTTCAAATTAAACACAAATGTTAATGAAGCCATATTATTTCTTCTGTCCCTGTTTCACTCAATATCCTACTGTATACACCTAGATATGCTACTGTATATTAGAAACAATATGCTACCTAAGAAAACTGAACTTAGCAGCAGCCTCTGAGAGACAACCGGTAAGCTGATGATCCATAATAATTCTAAAAGAATGCAACATTTTTGGGCTATTTCTTCCATCTTGTAATTCCCCTATCTAAAAAAAAGGTTTTACTTTATTCACAAGTTGTTAGAAATTTCATATAATTAAATAGTTATAATTTAACTCTTTAAAGTATTTATTTATTTTATTTTTAAATTTATATACTACCCTTCTCCCGAAAGACCCAGGGCGGTGTACAGCCATCTAAAAAACCATATAATACAATGTTTAAAAAGCAATTAAAATATTAGACCTAGGCTGCTAATTCATCAATTAAAAACATTAAAATTTAAAACCCACTAAGACCCGCTAAAACCCACTAGTACCCGCCCCCCGAGGGAACCAACACTTCTAAAAAACCCATCCCAGCCTGGATGAAAAGTATAGTTGAGAAAACTTGTCTTATACCTGTCGCTTTTCTAAAACTTAGCAACAATTTGCATTATGAGAGTCACAAAAGAGATGACTCTGGGTATCTGAAGCTTGTTTTGAGAAAGCCTTTCTCTATGTCAATATTTCTCTTAGTAGGAAGGATCCTGGTTTAGTAATAAGATCAGATACTTTTAGTCTATGATGCACTCACCATTTAAAAGGATCAGCAGCCCATGATAGGAAATACAGTACAGGAATAGCTGAAATGAGTATAGACAATACTGGAGACAAGACGGCTGTGAGGTAGCTGAACAAATACTCTGATCTAGCATAACGCAGCTTCTTATGTCCATCTCCCACATTACCAGGAACAACATGAAGCCTCCTTGAAGAAATAACTGAAATGGAATCTTATGTAGAGAGGTACAGACCTCAGGCTATATGAGACTTATAGGCAATGGTCATAGCTATGTAATGGATATACTAAAATACCTACCAATCTGGGTTCTGATCTGAAGTCTGAAAAAGGCACTCAATACAGGGATCTAATAGTTGAGGGAAAAGACAGCCAGCTTATCACGAATATCTCTACTACCTCAAATGTTTCAGCTTGAGGAACCTGCCCTTCTGGTCATTTTAAAGCACTCTCAACACTGAAGTTGGAGAACACCCTATGATCTGAAGTACTTTACCCATGATTGAAAATATTTTGTAATCCAAATAAGACTCTAAGGGTTCCTTCAGTTTGCAAACTTTAGTTACAACTGGAAGATAAGGAAATATCTTTAAAAATGAAGCTGTGATTGAGATCAAACTATATCTAGTCATGAATATGACCAGGATCGAAATTAAGTCTTTATGGGCTGACCACATCGACAAAAGGAGAAAGGAAAATTCTATTCTGTGATGCCTACGTAAAGATGTCATTTTCAAACTTTTTGCTTGTTTGTGGGTTGTTGTTGTTTTTGCACAGTGTACTAGTGTTCAAGCATTTTATTGCATAGAACATAGACCAAATTTTAAAGGCTGGTTTCCCATCAAAGACCGGGATACCATTTCCTATTAAAAAAAAGAACATGGAGGTTCTGAGGTACAATTCTCCCATCTTCCTTGCTGTATATCTGAAGGCCTAGAAAGCAGTCCACACAAATACCAGCTTAGAACTGCCATAATTTGTATGATAAAATTGTATTATTTATCAATAACATTTGCTCCACTGTTAAATATGCTTAATTTGCAAATGACACTAAAAAGATTAACTAGAAAGATCTAAAGCTCCAAAATTAACAGAACAGGAAGTCAACAAGGCTTGCACTAGGGTAGAAAGCTGCTGAAACAAGTCTTGGAGATGCCCTGCTATTGCCCTTGCCCCAACAGGTTTGTTGGCCCCTTTCCTTACTATAGTGTTTTCTTTGGGCCTCAATGAGTACAGAATAAACAATCTTACAATAGCACAGCTGGGGAAAAAGCAGCTCAAAAAAGGACTCACTCTGTTTTGCAATTCCATACAAGTAAAGAAAAACTTTCTGAAACCTTGTTTTTTAAATGAAACAAGATATCTATCTAATGTATGAGGAAGAAAGCAGTTATAAGAACTCTCCTGGTTAATTCATTCTCTAATTAGGTTTATATTTGCAAGGATTTTCTGCACTTTATGCTGTGAGTAGCCCCCTGAGATTAATATGATACAAATAATTCCTAATTATTTATTGTGGAAAGCCATTTTGTCAGGTGCTCATTCATTAACTCCTTGATTTATTACAGAAATGTCTAGAAACAAAGTAAATACAAATGGTAGAAAAGCCAAAGCGAAAGCTAATGTACAGTATTAAAGGTTTATTATCAAACCTCTCCTACCTTTCCACTATTATTATATTACTTACCACCATTATATGTGCACTGTGTTGTAGAGTAGAGCCTCTCCTAATAACTTGTGGATTTCTTAGTCTATCTATCATAGGGAAAGACGTTAGTCTTCACTGAAGCTTGTTTAATGTATACTAAATAGGTTGATAATATTGCTAGTTGTATGGTTTTTATTGTACAACTAACAAATGCAGATTGGCATTTAGTTTTTCTTTTAATGTTAATAAATTTTAATTTTAATTCTATTGGAGTAAAGGATTTTAATTGGTTTTAAATTGGTTCTAGAAGGAAAAAATTATGATCATATTGTGCAAGGTACCATACTGTCTTTCATTCTTACCATTTAAACTGAGGAAAATAGCAACCACTGGCACCATTTTCCTATTCCACTGATCTAAATCCCTAGGATCAATGAAGGACTAGCCTATATTCTAAAACCTGTGATCTACAGGGAATTTATTTCCCTGAGAAGTGATCTTTACTTTCTTTTAAATAAGGTTTCTTTGTTTGTTTATTGTTTATATAATGATTCAAGTCAGTCCTTGATATCTGCCAACTCAGTAGAGATGTACCAAAAAGCTGTCCCTGGTATAATTCCTATATATGTCAACAATCTTGTTAAACTAGAAAAAAATAGTCTTGTTGAGCAGGAATGGAAATGACTTTATAATGCAAGGAAAATAATCACAAATTATATAAAGGTCATGTCAGGATTCATCATACAATTTTTGTAAAAAGAATATTAAATACAATTTATTTTTATAGTAAAAAAAATGTTTGTACTCCTCTTAGTACTATATTATTTTAAAGCTTTTGATTATTTAACGTGATGTTATTGCTATAAAAAGCTACATTCTGAAAATCGTTTATGAGTGTTCTTAATTTAAAAACACTATAAGCAGATCAAAAGCCATTGTTTAGGGAAAATAACATCAAAAAGTTTACTCTGTTTAGGGGAATAAAGAAAGGGATTCTTTTCCTTTTAATTGAATCAATAACTAGTTTAATAAAATAAGCAGTGAAAATAAAAAGCAATAAAATAAAAAACAAAAAACACCAAAACAAATGAACCATACATATAAATTGCATTTTATATTTAAAAGATTTTCAACCTCTAACTATTTAATTGTTTTTAATTTATTTATTAAATTTATATGCTACCCATCTTGCTGTCAAATAACTGAGCAATTGTTGGATATTTCCATGAATAATAAAGTTTATATAAAAAATTCAGAAAACTCAGGATATTTTAAATTAAATACTTAGCTGGAGAAATAGGAAAAGGTCAAATTTTGGGCTCATTACACAACTTAAGTCTTTTTAATCTTAAATAATTTGGATCCATTGATTGAAAAATAAACCTTAGCTGCAAACAACACTTTATCCTTGGATTCAAAGAATTAAAATGGTAAGAAACCGGAAAAAAATTAAGTCACTACATCTTGAGTAGACACTCTCCTCTAAATCACCACCTATTGTCTTCTTTCAAATACTGTCAGAAACCCTAACAAAATAAAATGGAAAAAATTAATAAAGATGAAGCCACAATAATTAAAAAAAATCTAGATATAGAAAACTAAAAACTAAAAATGACATATAGCTATTAAAACTAGGGAATTCAAAATCTCTTAATTTTCTTTGGGAATATCTTCTTATAAAATAAATTGTTCCCATCAAATAAATATGCCAGAAATAACAGTTCGCTTTATATGGCTCTTCCAGAGACTTGGTGCCCATGGGCAAAAATATTTGTTCACCTTACTTATACATGATTACATCTGTAGAGCATCCTTTTCTGATGACTCAATGGAGTATCACAAATTTGTCAGTGGAGAAAAAACTGAATGACTTATTACAAACAAGTACATTGATTCAACAGAAATATGAACGGTTTTCCCCTAAAGATCATCATTCAGGACAAAACTTTGCATAAGATTCCAAGTATCCTTGAGATTTGTTGTGTCTTTCTTTCAAAAGAAACTAAAGGCCAGGTATCTAAAATATACAAGTGGAAATACAGTACAGAATAGTATTTAATGTAAAAGCATATGGAAAATAATTTAGGACAGGCGCATTTAAATTCACCTTGGGGAAAATATATGGTTCTACCCTCCCTTATAAACTCAAATAAAAAAATAGAAAGAATATGCAAATAAAAAGATTAGTCAATGATACTGCCTCCACTATTACACTATATATATTATATCAATTCTCTCCTGCACTGGAGAGGGGATTTATGTGGCTTAAATGTCCTGAAATATAGCAATCTGGGGATCAATCTCAGGCATTAAAGGCGAGGATGTTTGAGGAATTACAACGTTATCACAACCCCTTGATGTTTTAACAATTTCATAATGTGTATTAACTTAATGTGTTTTATACTAAGAACAGCACATATAAAAACTGCTACGTGTTGGAAATATGAGATGAATTGTTCCATTAAGGAAGTACACTGAGAGAATATGGTGCCTAGAATTAATAGAAAGTTACTACTTTTGTCAATATATTATTCAACAACCTCAAAGCAACATTTGGGCATATAAAAAAGTCTCTTCTTCTTTTTCTTCTACTGCATATCTTTAGACAGACCTTTGATAAACAGAAAAAGAGGATCTTTGTATCAGTTTCTATAAAAAACATGGAAGTGTCCATGTAGAGCTTATTGCTTTTTCTGCTGTTTCCACAACTACATATATATATATGTAGAAAATATTTTAATCGGAGGCCCTTTGGGGTATACTTTCCCCTTCTGGGTTTAGGGAATACGTAATCACAGAAAGAGCTTTTTGCTAGTGCTTCTCTGGTTTCATCTGTCATTTCAGTACCTGGCAAAGGACTTGCTATAACACAGCATTGAATTGTGTTAGTTTCTTCTCTAGTGCTGGTGCTTCCCTGTTACACAGTTGCACCTTATTCATTTGCTGAATTTCTCTGCATTGTGCAATCAGTTTTAATGTGTTTGTAAATACTTTGTCTAGGGTATTGTTATTGAAGATAAGGAATGAAGTTTGGATTCCTAAAAACCTTGAAGCCCAAGAGAGGATGACCAACAAAATAAACTTCACAACCCTGCATAACTATTTCCCTTGTTTCTGGATTACAGTATGTTATGGCAACAAATGCTGAAAGTTATAGACATATAAAAAAGTATAGCAGTCATAAAAATATTTGTTAAGTAATTCCAATTTTTTCTCACTGAAAAATTTGGAATTACTTGGCAAAGGATTCTGAAGTTACTGGATTTAAAATAATAGCAACAATAAAAAAACAACCCAAAGACCCTATTCACTATCACCTCTGACATACATTACCTTTTAAAAAGTTTTCTATTAATTCGTTTAAATTGCTCTACTGTACCACAAAGATCTGATCTACGTCTACTAAGAGATGGAGCATATAGCACGTGTTTTAGTTAGGGATCAGGTGGCTGGCTGCCACTGTGAAAATAATTTTTATCAGGCAATGTTATATTTTACCCACAGGACACCTGAATGCCAGTAGGAAATCGGGGGAGGCTCCTTTCTTTTCCCTCCGTGGTCTTACTCGCTCATGGGAATTGAACCGCCAAGCTGCCGACCTTGGCGGGGCACAGGTCCAGCATCTTACCGTGTGAGCCACTACTGCCCCCTAAAGGTGGAGTAATAAACCCTCCTCGACTTCCTGCAATTTTGCTTATCCTAATAAACAAATTTGGATTTGGTTATTTGGAGTTGATTGAAGCAGTTGATTGAACTGATATTGTTTGTATACTAAACAATATTCCCCTGTTTTAGTCCTACCTTCACCAATCCCATCCAAAGTAAAGTTTTTGGGGCACAACTATAAGATTACTGCAAAAAGTTATAAAATCCCTGAATAGGCCTCTCATAAAATAAGATATTTACAGACCTAAAGTAATGTCCTGCCCACACATGTTTGTCCACATGACTTCAAGAGTAGTCTTCTAACTGCATCAACAGCATCTGGTTGAAGGCTCCTGAAACTTGAGAAATGAAATTCTGCAAGAGTTACTAATCAGTCTGACACACAAAGAATTATAACAACATGCAGGAATTAGAACTACTTAAATTCATATTCTCTAAGGAGAGGTAAACAGAACCCACAAGCTACAATTTCACAGAGTATTGGAACTCTGAAATTATCACACAATTTTTTAAAAAAAAAATCTAGGTAGACCTAAAACTTGATGGCCATGCTACTGGCAAGAATCTTAACTTCCATTTGTAGCCTATTTACCTTGATAAATTTTAGCCTTGGAACAAAATACTGTTGTTGGTGTGTTAGTGGATGAGTTTTCTTTGCTGTAATGGCTGCTGTTGCCAACTGTTATATATTTTATAGTTATGTCTTTGATTGTTTCAAGCAGTGCTTTTTTTGTAAGAAAAAAGGTGCCAGAACTCACATCTTGTTAATCTTTATTTTAAAAATTATATATTCAGTTCTTAGCATAAATTTAATTTATTGTATTTAAGGCAAAAATGGTGCCAGAACTGTGTTCCAGTGTGTTCTAAGTAAAAAAGCACTGATTTTAAGAGATATATGGGAAGTTGTAAGCTGCCTAAAATCTTTTAGAATGGGGTGAATAGAATAGAATAGAATAGAATGGAATAGAATAGAACAGAATAACAATTAGGCAAATATTTTCATTAGTTTACTGTCTCTGCGATTCTGACAACAATCATGACAGTTCAACATGATCTTGCAATAAAAAGAGGACAGACTTTCAGAAAGGGATACTGATTCTTTGCCACAGGAATGAATTTCAGAAACAAGTTGATAAATTTTATAATCACAACTATGGTTGTATTAGTGCTTAGGCTAAAGATTGCAAAAGACGAGATTCGACTTCCGGTCCTAGAGGCAACAGGACGTGGGAGAGTGAGCTCTGCCTCCCACGCCTGAAACCCGC
>JANHFO010001698.1:78760-89300 GCA_032468095.1 Pareas carinatus
GAGGGGGAGGGAAGGAAAGGCCTCTCAGTGGAAAGTTTTAGAACAGGCTTTCAGCTTCCGAACAATGACTTTAAGAGTATGGTCCGGCATGTGCGCCGCGGCGGCTGGGAAACCAGCGCTCCTCCCCTCCGCACCTGGAAGGAGCGGAGGTGAGCTGTGGCTTTGGGAAGGGTCTGCCGCCCTGCCTTGGGGTGGGGCTCCCGGGAAGAGGCTGTCAGAGAGCGCCTCGGCTGCCAGGCAGCGGCGGAGGAGCACGTGGGGCTGGGAGGGGTGCGCGGCGGCGGCGGCGGCGGCGGCTCGCGCTGCCTTCGGTGGAGGCGCCTTTTCTGGGCCAGCGGGAATCCGTGGGCGAGCGGAGCGGCTGTGAAGCCGGACCGGGAAGGGACGAGGCGATGCGGATGGCGGAGGAGGTTGCCAGCAAAGGCAGAGGGCCTTTTTGGGGAGGGGGGCGTCCTCCCTCTCCGAATGAGGTTGCTTATTCCTCTCTCTCTCTTGCGGTACGGAGAGCGGTCCATGACTGTCTGCCCTCCGAGAAAACAGCGATTTTGAAGACGAAAGTACCTCCCAGCTAGCAAACACAGGCCAGGTCAACTCTGCCTCAGTGCTATCTGGCTGGGGAGATCTAGAGGCAGTTGGGGACAGAGTCCTTGTCAAGTGGCCTTTGGGTCTGGTTAAGTTGTAAGCCGTCCAGAGTCGCCCTTATTTAGACCTGGGCAGCATAAAACAATAAATAAATCAAATAAGTTGCCAGACAAAGCCATGTTGCTTTTCAGCAGTAGGCTTTTAACACCAGGACTCTGCATATGCAGGCACAATGTATAGAAGGGTTCACATTGTACCCAATATGATGTGATGGGACACTCAGCTTTGCATATAGGTTTGTAGCTAGGCCAATCTTGTCTTTGTAAAAATTATATGATGCTTGTCTCTTTCCTGGGGCATGGAATTAGAAACTCAGATCTAAGAGTCACATTCTAAAGCAGGGGAAATTGCTTCCATATTTTAGAATAACATATAGATCTCTGTTTTACACACACACACACACACACACACACACACACACACACACAATCTCAGTGCTAATTTCTCTGATCTATCTTCTCTAGGTTGTCAGTGCATCAATGCTAAAGGATCAGTTGAAAATATCGGAAGCAGAGAAATCAGCATCTTATCTAGTTTCTGGATGAATTCTTCATTCAGCAACTCTACTGTACATAGTAATGAGCGACCCCACCATATGATTTCAGATGGTATTGCATAACCTATAACCCAGAAATATACATGAGTATCTTTTTCTTTTTGCCCTCCTAGGGGACTCCAATTTAGCTAATCCAGAGAAGCCATCTAGTTATAAATGAAAAGATTCCTTTGGAATCTTATTTGCTGCCTGTGAAAGGGATAGCTTCTTCCCAAATCATTAAACAGAGAGACTGAAGTGGCAGTATTGAGAACATGATTTAAGTGATACTGAGAAAACTTTAATAACATTTTATTACTTAGAAAAGATGCTACCTGATTCCTTATGATTTTTGGTGACCATGGACTAACGCAGCTCTTCTACAATGAACAGTGTGAAAATCCTTCAAAGTGGTTCAGGATACTGAGCTTAGAATACATTTATGGGGGGAAAACAATTAGCAAAAAATAATTGATTTATGATTGCTGGTAACTTAGGTCATATCTCCGCTTTGAAGACTTTATTGGGAGTGGAGGGGAGAAATGACCTTTTCAATGACATGTGGCATTCAGCTGGGGTCCTAATAGCTCAAGAGGAATTGGTTACCAACTGTTCATCCTTAATCCATAAATTATTTTATAAGATTCACAGGAATCATTTTGCCCTTCCCTGATATGCAGCAGCTGTTCAGCAGCACAAAACACTACACCACAGCATAATACTTCAGGATAAGAAATGAAAGCCAATCTGCTAGCCAATTGGAACAACAATAGGATTTTAGGGAAATGGAAGAGTTCGGTTACCCACAGCAGAACGTGACCAGGATTCTATGTAGGTTCATAAAAATAACATCCTTTAATAATCAAACATGCATGGAATCTTTATTGTAAACTCACCCAGAATATCTTTTCAACAAGAATACATCCAGCTTCATGAGATCAACAATTCTGAGATGAGCGCAATACACTTGCAATTATGTTCTTGTCTTTTCATATTCGCCTTAAGCTCTATCACCACTACAAAGTGAAAACAGTTTTACTTGTTGTAGCTGTGTTACAGTGACTTTGGGGATTGTAGTTTGGGGAAAGTGCTGAGAGAAGTTGGGTGGGGGATTTCGTTTTCTACCCAAAACAAAGGAGCAGCTGGCGGTTCCTCTGTTCTGTAATCAAAAACTGACTGGACTTGCTGTTGCATTTAGCTAATAGCAACAGTGGTTCAGCATCTTTAATTCAAATGAGAGGTGATTATCTTAAGGGTCACAGGTTGGCACATCCTACTCTCTCCACTTCTCTTCCTAGTCCTCTGCACCATGTGCTTCACACCCTTAGTGAATAAAGCTATCCCCGCAGCGAGGATGGGACAACTCACCACCACTGACTGGCTGGGTAACCCCACAGCCAGGGTGAATGACATGGCTGCAGGACCCCAGCCCTACCCACCCAACCCATGCTTCTTAGTGTCCTAAAAATGTATCGTTATATATATTTTCTTATATCCTTTTCATAAAATAAGACTAAAACCGGGTCATGAAATCTCCACCAGGCTTAAAGCTCTGTTGCCCTGGGTTCCCCTAATGCAAAAAACGAGGGCCAAAATTCTGCTTCTGCAACTCTTAATTATAATAATATATCCTTTCTATTCTATCTGCAATTCTTAGCAGCCAGACCTTTTTTTTTCTTTCTTAAATGCAGTCTCTGGCTGCAAAATATTTGTCTGGCCCTGCCAAAAGAGGGAATAAATGTTAAACCAATAAGTGCACGTGTACACTTGTGTGTGTGCATGCACAAATGCATTATGCATGGGCGAGTGGCCGTGTGTATATGCAATCTGTGAGACTAACCTAGAATTTGAAGAAAAGTTAAAATGTTACAGTGGCATATATTTTGTTGCAAGAGGGAAGAGAACAGTTGTGAACATTCTTTTAGTGATATGGTTCATACTTAATTGGAGAAGATGCAAAAAAATGTCTGTTTGTCATATGTAGGCTGAGCTGTGATTTTGGTGGGAGGGGAGGGGAGGAAGTTGGCCAAAGTTATCTTTGCTTTAAGAAAAAAACCCAGGGCTGAGGTCCTTTGGGAATTATCTGTGCAGCTTTAGAGTCTTCCTTGAGACAAAGTAATGATGCAGCACATCATGACTTTTCACCTGGTGTGATCAGTGAGGATTGACAGGTGTCAAGGAGTGGCTCAGGTTACCTGCATCTCTGGATCGTCAAGTTTCCCACTCTTGCTGGCATGAATAATGCTATAGAATAGGCGGAAGTAGGTTGATTGGAGGTAATTTGGAAGAGAGGGAAGAGCTGCCATTTAGTAGGAACAGACATGCTTTCTAGAGGGAAGACCTTGGGTTCAATTCCTGCCTCTCCAGGGGGTGTATAGAAAGACTTATGCCTAAAATCCTGGAGGTTTGCAAGTTGGTGTAGGTGAACATTGCTCATATTGACCAATATCCCCTAACATGAGGGATTTCCAATTTTTCACAATAAAAGGGATGCACATGTAATAAGTAAATCTAACCATTAAAAAAAAGCAAAAAGGTAATATTCCTTCAGAAGTGTAGGCAGTAGTTGAAAATAACCATTGGTGGTTCTGCTGGAGACATGAAGCAGTAGGAATAGCTGCGACTAAACAGCAACATGGATAAATTCATTCACCAATTTTAAACTATATTCCCATTAAGAGCTCTTTTGCTGCTGGAGATGGGGAATGGTCAGAATTGCTCAGAAAACAGTTGGAATTATTTCTGGCCAGGTAGCAGAGGATTGTACTTTTAATTAGCTGAGTAACTCTGTGACCTCTTTTGTGTTTCAGCTTTCCTTCAGCTCTAAATGGGGTTGTCTGTTCAGTACAGTTGGTGTTCACTTTGGAACACATATCAGAATCAGATTTAGAATTCTATTTTGCCAAGTGTGTCAGGAAACACAAAGAACGTATCTTCAGTGAACATGCTCAATACCTACATACATACAATAAAGAACTGTGATATGAATAAAGAATAGTGAATGACACCTTCAGAAGAATTGCACTCTGATCAATGCCCTTAATTTTAAAGCAGGACTTGGTTTTTCATAGGCCTAGGGGCATCCATCCCTTCCCAAGTAAATGGGAAGAAAAGCTAGAAAGGGGAGGCGGGGTGTGTTCTGTTGCTTATGGAGCACAGTGTGCAAACTGGTTCCTAAGGTTTGTCATTTTAACCTGTTTAGCTTTGCCTCCATCCAAATATTTGGCATATAAGAAAGCCTGCAAGAGAGGCCAGCAGAGCTGGGTTCTGATCTTGTCTTTGTTTCTTGTAGGTGACTATCTCGGTGGGGCCACACTGATCATGCCCAGGAGTTTCTGCCTTCAGCTCATGTCCTTGCTTTGGATTCTTGCGGCCCATCACCACCTGACCCAAGGTGAGGATTAACTTAACATTCCCTTGAATTCTCCAGAGCAGTGACCCCCAACATTTTGGGCACCAGGGACCAGTTCCATGGAGAAAAGGTTTTTCCGCTGACTCGAGGAGGCGTGGTTTTGCATTCTGCCTGCATTCCGCCAATATGGTTTGGCTTGTTTGCGTGGCCTGGTTTCTGGCATGCCACGGCTCGCTGCTGGTTCACGGCCCACAGGTTGGGGACACCTGCTCTAAAGTGCCCCAAAATATAGGGGGGGGAATTATTTTGTCATTGAACATCTGACCTTTCTTTTTGGCCTCCTTTCTCTGTGAGGGATGAGTCTCATTTGAAGAGGGTTGTTCTTCAGGTGCTGAATAAGCACCTTTACAAAATTAGCATTCAGGATTTTGTTGAGGTGGGGATTCCTTCCCAAAACAGAGACGGCAGCCAAAGAAGAGTTTGGACCATGAGGCAAAAGAGTTTTGAGGCCGAGGTGATGGCAAAGAAAGCATCATGTTTGGGGAGCTATTCAGACTTGTTTCCCAAATGATGGTATAATATAAAACTATTCAGTCCATGAAGGTAACAAGGCAAGAGATCCTTATCTGATATTGGGCATTAGTGGTGTCTGTGTGCATGCAGGTCCCAGGGTGAGTTAAGGAAGGAGAGTATAATTTTCATAAAGTAATCCATCATTAAAATCATTTAAAGATTATTTAGAGTGGTAGATGGACCGCAGGAGAAAATTACCTTGTTGTTTCTCACAGTAGCATTTAGTAATATTAATAACAAATTGGTGTGATACTTTTCTAATGATAAGAAATGTTCACTCCAGAAAAATTAAAACGGCATTGGAAAGGAAAGTTATTCCTGGAAGATAGTGGCACAGGATTACCTTGGATTTTCTAAGGTCTCATAGGAGATGTTGTTTCCCCTTTGAACAAATCCAGTAGGACCCTAATACTGAGCAGGATAGTGTTTTTTTCCCCACCCCAAAAATTCTCCACCTGAATCTTTTCACATAAAGGGAGAAAAATGGAGGGTGTTTTAGAGTGGAAATACTTACTTCAGCCTTTCACGGTGATGGATCTCTGCTTGCATCTGGAATGAGTTTGGATTGAAAACGTGGAAGTAATGTTTAAATTGGATTGGCTGACATTCAGGATGTCTGTTCTATACTGTACTGGCTGTCCTGTATCTGAACTGTGCACTTTAAGTTTTTATGTAGGCAGTGACACCTACTGGACACTCTGTGGAAGGCCTTACGATATTCCCCAGGACCAGAAATAATAAAAAATGGGAAACAGGCTACATTATTCTTTACTTAGTAAATATACAGGCTGCTCATCTCATATACATGGCTCACGATTAAAATAAAATAAAAGTTAAAAAACCAACAGAGTTAAAAACAACAAAACAACATAAAATGCTGAGAAAGTTTTGTTGTTATTGTTTACCTCGTCCCCTGCAATATTTTCATACCTTAGCTTGACGTATTCTTCTAAAATTACACTTTGGTCTGAGGGGTCCTTGGTGCTCTCTGGGCCTGCTTGTTTTCTTGCAGACATTTCATTAACCAAACTAGGTAACACTAGATGATGCTACCTAGTTTGGGTAGTGAAATATCTGCAAGAAAACAAGCAGGCCCAGAGAGCATCACAGACGCCTCATTTGAACCCTTGGCTACAAATAGTCTCCTTTATTGGTACACTTTGACTTGGAAAGGAAGTTGCTATTTGCAGTTGTACCATCTTCATCCTTGGCTACAGTTTTGGGTAGATGTTTTGATACAGGAAATGACAATCAGAGGAAGGATTAATTAACTCTTTCTCTCCATCCCAATCTACTACCTCCCTGAACATATTTCCATTTTAAAGCATCCTGTCGTATTACATCATGCCTGATTTAGTTTCCTCTACATTATCTTAGCTTCCTCCTGATGGAAACCTTAGCATATCCTAGAGATACCTAACAATAAATGATCACCCCCCCCTCACTGAAAGAGAAGCTAGGGTAGCTTTGTGCAGAAGAAACTAGGATGGAGACAAAGGACAGAAAGAAGTAATGGTAGGAGATTGAAAGGTAGGATCAGAGGATGGCTCAGTTACAGCCTGGGAGATACTTAGATAATTAAAGAAATCCACACCTTAGAAGCCCTTCTGATTCTTGTCTCAAGTGATGGAGCAAAGAACTGGAAGTATTAGTGGCCTCAGCACCAATGGTGGAGGAATCCATTCCAGTTTCTAGACTATTCCTCAGTTCTAGCTGATGTAGTTATACTGAGCAATAGCATATTCTTGCCAGATGGTGCTTCTTTTCTTTCTCTGTGTTACACTTCTCCATAATGGCTGATGGGAGTCCAGAAGAGGCTAGGTTTTGAATCCTGGTGCGTGCTTTACATTAAGCCATATCGTGGTTTTCTTATTTGGCGTCGGAACCCAACTGATTGAAGCTTACTCTCAGAACTCAGATAGTTTCAATGTGGCTTTCTTTTAAGTAAATATTGTAATCAGTCTTGTGCCATTTTTGGATCAGTGCAACTCCAAGACAGGTATCACCCCCACCAGCAGCAGCTGCTATTGTGCACCCCAGATCTCCATTGGGGTTACTAGCTGTCTGTGGGGGGGGGGCTATTCTTATATTGCTGCAGTCATTCCGATTTTAACCAAAAGTTGGTTGGGTAAAATAATAGCAGACTAACAGAGTTGGAAGGAGTCTTGGAGTTTTCTAGCCCAACCAAATCTCAAGCAGGAAACCCCATTTCAGGCAAATCATTGTCCAATCTCTTCTTAATACCCCCCAAGTATTGGAGCACCCACAACTTCTGAAGGCAAGTTGTTCCACTGATTAATTGCTCTAACTGTCAGGAAATTTCTCCTTAGTTCTATGTTGCGTCTCTTCTTGATTAGTTTCCATCCATTGCTTCTTGTCCTGTCTTCAGGTGCTTTGGAGAATAGCTTGACCCCGTTTTTATGCAGTGAGTACAGAGAGGGTGTCCTGTCTCTGAATTGTACCTTCCCAGGTTTCAGGTGTGTCACCAAACATGACTCTGGAATAGGGATGGGGAGTGGCTGTTGTTATCTGATAGTTTCTCGGGGCCTTTTATGGCCTTTTCCTATAGATAATTAGATGCAAGACCTTCTTTGTGAGATTAGTTATGGGGAACAGCTGATATTGCTGCTTACCTACCTTCCTCCCTATAGTGTAACAACATCCTTTCCTAAACTCCTGGATTCTGTGATCAAGTTGGCAATGGAGTTCCCCAGAATTATGGTTCTGGGAAATGGTGTCTTGCCTTCATTGGTCCTGAAGTCTTAGGTAGTTCAGGAGTCATGGCCACCATGATAACCATAGACCTGATCCAACCTATTCAGGACCTGATTCATATGGAGGTCCACACATTGGATTTGTTTTTTGTTTCAAGACAGTGGAATTGTGATTTGGGGGTTGGGGGTGATAACACCAATCCCTTACCATGGCTCTAGAGTTGTTTACAGCAGTCTTTCCATGCAGAGAGCCCAGGGCCTCTTGATCAGCCCACCTGAAGTAGCTGATGGACCCAATGCAATTTCAGAAGGAGCTTGCTGTTTTCCCCGAAGCTCCGGCGCCCAATTCAGTGGAGGCCTTTGCTGCAGTTTGGAATAGACACATGGCAAGGGCTCTGGACTGGATTATGCCCATGAGAATTTTGTGGTCACAGAACTTGTTGAGTTTGTGGTTTTAGAGTTGTGAGAGAAGAAGTGGCACCAGAGATGCCTTGTGTGCTTTGGTGAAGGACGGAGAGCAAAGCCGACTGAATTCAGAGAAACCCCACCATGACAAACCTCTGGAGGGCTTGAGATGGAGATGGAACCATGGTGGAACCATGTTGATCCACTTGGATCTTTTGGCAACATTGACTATGGCATCTGTCTAGGTCAGGGTTGGGGAGTGAGAGGTATTGTTTTGCAGTGGTTCTCCTCCTTCCTATGCAGCTGGTTCCAGCCAGTATTGGTGATGGAGTGGGGGCAGAAGCTTAGTCCTAGGCTTCTGAAATGTGGTGCGTCAGGGCTCAAGTCTTTCACTGATCTTTGACATCTGCATGAAACCAGGGAGTGAGGTCATTTGAAAGCATGAGTTATAGCATCATTGGTCTTGATGATACCCAGTTATAGGTTTCCACCAGACAATTGTACAATACAATTGTGGCCCCAGTCCTTGGAGTCTGAACGTCTGGATGAGGGGGGGGGGTCCAGATCTGTTCTCTATGACACAGAATGCAGGACCTAGAATAAGGAACAGAAGTTACAGAAAGGCAAATCCAGCCAAACAATAGGAAAATACTTTATACTGTAAGAACAGTTCAACATTGGAGCCAATTATCAAAGTGAGCCCCCCCCTCATTCGTTGAACAGCTAGACAAACTGAATAATGTTTATTTCGATACCTAAATGCAGACTTGAACTTTCAGGGAAAATGTCTAGACTGAAATGATAAATGCACAAGCCCTACATAGTAAAGGAATAAGTGAATATGGGTTGATACAGTGAAAGATACACAGAGAGATACACAGAATTTGAAATAGTATATTTTCTGTATCTTAGTTCCAATGTAATATTTCTAAGGAGGATATAATTTTGACAAAGCTTCTGACAAAGCTTTGAGTGCTTTTCCATTTGTGTGAGAAAGAGAAGACCGTATGCAAAAGAACAAATGTGCACTTATTCCACTGAAGTGAGTGGGAAATCAAAGTAAACTGGTATTACTTTTATGGATTGTAGTATTTTATTTTATTTATGTTTTATTTTTTATTTTTATTATTAACTTCTATGCCACCCATCTCACCAAGGTGACTCTAGACAGCATAAAAGTTTAATATTCATGCAGAATCTTGGACTGGGATTCTAGGTTTTTTTTCTGATTTGAAAAGGGTCTTTACTATCATGTCAGCCTTATACTTTCATCCTAATGTTGATGTAGTTGGCAATTGCATTCTTGGCTTTCTTGTACGTAAAATCCTATGCTCTGTTCTAAGTTGCAGGTGATGACTGCAGCGACCACTGTAATTTGGCTCATGGCAGCTGTGAAAAGGATGGCAAATGCAGGTAAAAAATCCTCTGATGCAAGGACAGCCTTTCAACATATAGCCTTCTATTCTGTCTGCCGTTGCTTCCTTTTCAATAGAATATGTTGTAACAATGCATATGACGGTCATATGTCTTTCTGTGATTGTGTCACAGGAGCCAAAGAGGCTAAGATACCCAAAGAAACAGTTTGTTTCTTTTTTTTTTGGTAAGAATTTTATTCATTTTTATACAAAAAAACAATGTGGTTACATATTTCGATCAACATCAACCAACTGGTTACCTTTCAAACTTCTTTTAACAGTGTTTATCAAATTTATTAAAACTATTTCACACCTACTCCTTCATCTCTTTAACCATCTATCCAATTTTTTAAGTCCATTTCCAAAAACTTCTAAATATTTTCTTGTTTTATAAAACAGTCTTAATTAATTACTACATGGTTTGCAAATTAACAATTTAACAATTTTAGACATCTTAATCCTTTAACTAATATCATATTTATATTATTATCCTCCAATATTTTCCATTTTTGCCTCCTTTTCATGTTAATCTTCTCATTATACTAATGATCATTTAAACTCCAATCCTGATACTTATAAGTTTCTAGAGTCAAAAAACTAACCTCATATAGGGTTTTTTTCCTATCTATATTTCCAATTTATCTTCCATATTTAAGTCTATTTTAAACATCCAAGACCTTTTAATAGTTCCCAATATTAAAATCTTATAAATATCTTACTAAAATCAATACATATTAAGACATTTCTCAATTCCATATCTCTACTATATCAATTTTTCATTAACATTTAAATCCCTTTTTAATCTTTTCATGTCTTAATTCAATTTCAGACATCCCCTTGTCTTATAATCTTAACAGAACAATTTTTAATTATATCAATATTCACTTAAATTGGTGTCTTAAAT
>JANHFO010001698.1:124836-143285 GCA_032468095.1 Pareas carinatus
TGCAAGTAACTAGGCCCTATGCCATGGAGCGCTTTAAAGGTGGTTACCAACACCTTGAAACGCACCCGATAGACCACTGGAAGCCAGTGCAGCTCGCGCAGGAGAGGCATCACATGAGAGCGCCCCCTCACTCCTATAATCCTCTGCGCAGCCACATTCTGGACTACCTGGAGTCTCCCGGTGCATATCAAGGGGAGCCTCATGTAGAGAGCATTACAGTAGTCCAGACGAGAGATAACCAGGGCTTGAGTGACTGTGCGTAGGGCGTCCCGATTTTGAAAGGGCTGCAGTTGGCGGATCAGGCAGACCTGATAAAAACTCCCCCTGGCAACGGCTGCCATGTGATCTTTTAAAGACAGCCGTACGTTCAGGAAGACGGCCAGATTGCGAGCCCTTTCCGTGGGGGGCAGTGTTTCGCCCCCAATAGCCAACGATGGAGTCAGCTGGCTATATCGAGGTGCCGGAAGTCACAGCCACTCAGTCTTGGAGAGGTTGAGTCTAAGTCTGTTCCTCCCCATTTTGCTTAGTTTCACCTGCTGCTTCCTGTCTGTTAGAAAGCTTCTAATTCATTTGCAGATGCGGGCAGGCACAACTAGCTGGGTCAGTTTAGTTAGAAGAATATCTGGAACAATGGTATTGAATGCCGACCTGGAGTCCACAAAAAAGACCCTTTGAATAGGTCCTTGGTGATTCAATATGTTGAAGTATGTAATGCAGAGCCATATAACAGCATCATCTGCTGATCTATTTGCTCGGTAGGCAAGCTGAAAGGGGTCTAGCAGTGGATCTGTGGTGGTTTTCAGGTGGGCCAACACTAACTTTTCAAAAGTTTTCATATGTACAGATGTCAGAGCAACTCATCTGTAGTCATTCAGTTCCTTGATGGTAGATTTCTTTGGCACTGGGATGATAGTAAATTGTTTGACGCAATAAGAAACATAGCACATCTCTGGTGATTTATTAAAGATGTGGGTGAAGATAGGTGCCAGTTGGTCAGCTACAAGCTTTCAAGGAATGAGTTACCTTGTCTGGGCCTGGTGCTTTTCCAGGGTTTTGTCCATGAAATAGGTCTTGAACAGCCTTTTCTGTGATCATCAGAGGAGGGGCACCCTCCCTTACCAACTATCATGACTTATAATTCTGGACTCAATTGTAGTCAAATGTTTATGACCATCTGTATTAATATAATATTCATCATTCACAAAGAACTGAATGTCTCTCAGCTGCTTTTTTCAAACATCATTCTGCAGTTATGCTTAAGAGTATAAGCTTATAAACTATTGCTCATACAATAAAAAACTCTTAGTGTACAAGTTTAATATTTTTATGTAAGAATCTATAAGCTTTCATAAGCAGAAATAGAATAAGCTATTTTTGAGAAAATGAAATGTTTTAATGAAAAGTATAAAGGTGTTTTTTTAAAAAATATTTTTTTTAGTAAAACATTCTGTATAGCAAACAAAGAAAGAACTAGACTACAAAGTAAATGAAGGCTCTATAGCTTTTAAGCTACAGTGTGTTATCAAATAAGCTATAATTAAAATCTTAAAAGGTAGGTTTTCTGTAGTTAGTGGATGGTTTACTATTACCATGTCCAATAAAGGAAACATGATGGGGGGGAAGAGGCCCAAGGATGGGATATTCAGCTGTGCAGGAAGCTGTGCAGAGAATTTTAGAGAGTTGAAGAGGCCCTGGGAGACCCAGGGTAAGCCATGTGTAAGTTAGGGAGATGTTGCAGCATGGGCCAGCACTAGGCCTCACAGGGTCTTCTATACTTCAAGGCAACATATGCTTCACATAATCTAGATCACGGGTGTCAAACTCAATTTTCCCGCGGGCCACTGTAAGTGGTGCCACAGCCGCTACAGGCCATCCTCCCCACTTGCCTCCTCACGGCCCGCTATGATGCCTTCCTGCGCCTGTCATCTCCCATCCGCAGCCTCCGCCAACCTCCCACCACCACCACTCCTCACGGTCACTGGCCCCCTACCTGTGTCACTGCCATCGCCTCAGGGATCACTTTGCTCACCTCCAGGCTGGATCATTGTGTTTGAGATATATGACCTAGATGGTCACTTAGCCAGGATTTTAGTCATTAAGCAATGCAATCACAGGAGTGCCCAGTTTAACGGAAAAAAACTTATGATCATAATTTCAGGATCAATTGTAATTGTAAATTGAGACTATCTATACTGTGTTGATATTCTAAAACAATAATTATGTTCCTCTATGTGATGGTCTTTCCATTATTTGAAAGCATAATCACATCTCCTCTTGAGTTATACATTTCCAATTCCTTTTAAATATTTTAACAAGTACTACAAGGATAGAATGAAAATATGCCTCTACCGCCTTAACTTTATGATAAGAATATTTTAATAAATGAAATAGGAAAATAATTTTCATGATGAGTTATTTTTGTTACCTCTATTTATGTCCCTACATAATCACCACCATTTATTACACACATCTGTCAGCAACAAACAAGCTTTTTAAAGTTGCCACAAAAGAGCTTAATACTCTGCCTCTTCAGTCAGGTCCTGACAATTCTTGTACTTCTTAATTAAAATCAAACAGCTGCCCATAAAATAATTCTTCAACTTTGAAAAAAGTGTAAGATGCATGCTGTCAAGTCTGGACTGTATGACAAAAGGGTAAGACTGTCAAATCCAACTTCACAAATTTCTGTAAAATGCCTAACAACAGCAATATCCCTGTCTACTGATTGTCTCTTAATTAGTTTATCAATCTGTCTTCTATTACACGATGTTGCTATCATAAGCCAATCACTTTATTTTTGAACATACTAACTCTTCCTGGCTCACTATCTTAACCTTTTTTGACTCAATAATGTACAGTCCTCACTTCAAAACTAGCATTACCATACACAACCTGCTTTGGTGGTAAAATTCACTTCGCACATTGTTTAAAGCAGTGGTCGCCAACCTGTGGGCCAGGGCCCACCAGTGGACCATGAGAAAATTTTGGTGGTCCGCACGAAAATATGGAGATTATTTGAATTTTTTGGTATAGTGAATGGTGTGTGTGTGTGTGTCTGTCTCTCTCTCTCTCTGCCTCTCTTTCTCTGTGTGTGTGTGTGTGTCTCTCTCTCTCTCTCTCTCTTTCTCATTCTTTCTCTCTCCCAAGCAGGAACAAATATCACACTAAAATGTACAAAATACTTAAAGAAACTTCATTTATTTTGTAATAATTAAACCAGCTTTAATTTTGCTACAATTAAGCAACCTCTAAAGATTTTGTTATGATTAAATAAGCATTTATGATTTTGTTATAATTAAATAATCTTTTTAAATTTTGTTATATTAAATAGCTGCCTTTTATATTAAAAAAATTGAAGGTCTCTGATCATTAATTCACCAATGTATGTAACTTTTTAAAAATTCATATTAGTGGTCCACAAAATTTAAAATTATGAATTTTGTGGTCCCAAAAGTCCAAAAGGTTGATGACCACTGGTTTAAAGCATACTGTTGAATATTCAATTTGGGCTTTCGTTTCACAAACAATAACAACACAAACATTTCTTACTGCAGCTTTTTGATTCCTAACTAAACTAATGTAACTTGTTTATTTTTCTTTATCTGAACGATCAGAAAGATTTACAAGTTATAAGTTCAGTAGAGATAACTCATTTAGATTGGAGATCTGAATATTAATGAGGTAAAATCTTTGGTGATTTTTACTTCACAATGGCTTAGTCCAGCTGTCTGGCTATAATATCTTTCAATAAGTAGTATAATATTAACAAGGGTTTACAGAAACATGTAGCACATAGAGATTTGACTGAATATGAAAATCTTACAATTTGAAGCATCTCCTGGGTTTTAAAAATTGTTGAAGTATGACTCAGAGCCTATTAATCAAATTAAATGAATTATTTAAAAAGATCTAGGGTTTAAATGGAGTAATAAATATTCAACAATTGGAATTTTAATGAATTAATCTATGCCAAATTTTATACTTAAAGGAAAATTTGTATGTTTCATCATTGATTGATTGATTTTAAATTTATACCACGGCCTTCTCCCGCAGGACTCAGGGAAGATAACAGGCCTAATAAAAATCACAATACAATCCAAAGCGAAACAATAAAACAACATTAAAAATATTACATAGGGCCTAATTAAAAGATGGGGGAGATCATAAATAACTTCCATCAAATCATAAAAATAGGTAAAACGTTTAAAAACCAATAAAACCCCAACTTTAAAACAGGAGGACTAGGGCTCGGCTAAACCAGCCTGTTGGAATAAAAGGGTCTTCAGGGCACGGCGGAAGGTCCAAAGGTCAGAGATGGTGCGTATTGCAGGGGGGAGATAATTCCACAGGGTGGGTACCGCCACAGAGAAGGCTCTCCCCCTGGGGGTTGCCAGCTGACATTGTTTGACTGGCGGCACCCTGAGGAGGCCCACTCTGTGGAAGCGTGTGGGTCGGCGGGAGGTATTGGTTGGTAGAATGCGGTCCTGCAAGTATCTGGGTCCTATGCCATGGAGCACTTTGAAGGTGGTAACCAACACCTTGAAACGCACCCGAAAGACCACCTGTAGCCAGTAAAACTCGCACAGGAGTGGAGTTATGTAGGCATGCCCACTTGCCTCAAAAATTCCCCACGGGGCTACATTCTGGACTAACAGGAGTCTCCAGGTGCATTTCAAGGGGAGCCCAATGTAGAGAGAACTGCAATAGTCCAGACGGGAAGTGACGAGAGCCTGAGGGACTGTTCGTAGGGAGTCACGATCAAGAAAGGGGCGCAACTGTCGAATCAGGCAGACCTGATAGAAGGCCCCCCTGGTGATGGCTGCCACATAATGTTCCATAGGCAGCAATACGTCCAGGAGGACCCCCAAGTTGCATGCCCTTTCCATGGGGGCCAATGTTTCGCCCTCAATAGCCAGCGATGGTTCGAACTGCCCATATTGGGACGCCGGTAACCACAGCCACTCAATCTTGGAGGGGTTGAGATTGAGTCTGTTCTTCCCAATCCAGACCCACACAGCTTTCAGACACCAGGTCATCACTTCCACGGCATTGTTGGGGTGGCCTGGGGTGCAGATGTACAGCTGTGTATCATCAGTGTACTGATGGAACTCCACCCCAAAGTCATGGATGATCTCACACAGCGACTTTACATAAATATTGAACAGAAGAGGCAAGAGGATCGACCCCTGCAACACCCCACAAGTGAAACGTCAAGAGGTCGACCTCTGCCCTCCTGTCAATACCGACTGCGACCGGTCGGAGAGGTAGTAGCGGAACCACCGTAGAACAGTTCCACCTATTCCCAACCCCCGCCCCGTCGGCGCAGCAGGATACCATGGTTGATGGTATCAAAAGCCACTGAGAGATCTAATAGGACCAGGATAGAGGAACACTCCCTATCTCTGGCCCACCAGAGATCATCAACCAATGTGACCAATGCCATTTCCGTGCTGTACCCAGGCGGAAAGCCTGACTGGAGCGGATCTAGATAGACTGATTCCTCTAGGTGCCTGGGGAGCTGATACGCAAGCACACTCTCTACAACCTTCGCCAAAAAGGGAAGATTGGAGACAGGATGAAAATTTCCTAAATCAGCCGGGTCCAGGGAGTGCTTCTTGAGGAGGGATCTGACCAGCGCTTCCTTTAAGTAGGGTGGCAGAAACCCCTTACTCAATGAAGCCCCCACAATGACCTTGAGACAGCCTCGTGTCACTTCCTGGGAGGCCAGCACCAACCACATGTGGTCGTGTTCTACTGCCTCAGGATTCTGTCCAGGTCCTCGGGAGTCACAGCATCAAACTCGTCCCAGCTGACACTCTCAAAGCCTCCGTCACCCCGTCTGTACTAATCCAATCAGAGTACCAGCCACCCCGAATCCTATCGATCTTATCCTGCAGATAGCAGCTGAAATCCTCCGCCTAACCCCCAAACTGGTCATCCCGACTCTCCATCTGCAGGAGAGCAGGTCACCCGGAAGAAGGCGGCGGGACGGTTATCTGCAGAAGCAATAAGGGCGGCAAAATAGCTATTCTTAGCTGCCCTGATCGCACCCAGATAGGACCTGGTATATCTCCCAACCTGGGCGCGATGAGATTGGAAGCGGCTTGTCCTCCAAGTGCTCTCTAGGCCTCTTCTCCGGCGTTTCATCACCCTTAGCTTCTCAGTGTGACAAGGGGCATGGGTGGCTCAACGCCGGGTCAGAGGCCGCAAAGGCACAACCCGGTCCAGGGCCCCGCTGGCCTCCCTATACCAGGAGGCCGCGAGATCCTCAGCCAAGCTGCGGGACAAGGCCTCTGGGAAGGGCCCAAGCTCCGTCAGGAACCTAACCGGGTCCATCAGGCGCCTGGGGCGGAACCATACTGTTTGTCCCGTCTCCCTGTGTCGGAGTATGGCGGAGAGGAAGTCGAGCTTAAGGAGATGATGATCCGACCATGACAGAGGCTCAATGGCTAACTCCCCTAACTTCAGATCATCTAACCACTAACCAGAGGCAAAAATCAAGTCCTGCATGTGTCCTCCTGTGTGTGTGAGGACCTGCATTAATTGAGTCAGATTCTTGGCCATCATGGAGGCCATGAACTCCCAGCAACTCCTGACGCCTCCCCCGCCAATGGCAGGTTGAAGAACCCCACGACCAATAGCCGGGGGGTCTCCACCGCCACCTTGGAGATGACCTCGAGCAGCTCGGGCAGGGCTGCTGTCACGTAGCAGGGAGCCAGGTACACGATCAGCATGCCCATCTGCCTACCAGATCCCCACTTCACCAGGAGAGACTCACATCTGGCAACTTGAGGAACAGTGGTCTCCCTTGGCATCAACTCCTCTTTGATCAAGATCGCCACACCTCCGCTGCTCCCCTGAGCCCGTGGCTGATGAAATACTCGGAATCCTGGTGGGCACATTTCTGAGGGGAACTTCCACCTCTTGGCCCAACCAGGTCTCCGTAATACCAACCAGGTCCGCTCCCCCATCTTGTACAAATGAGGGGGGCCTTATTAACCACGAACCTGGCGTTGCATGCCATCAGCCGTAGGCTCTGTGCCCAAGAGCCCGTGTCACTCAGAACGCAAGATGGGCCTTGGGGGTCAGCACGCCCTAACGCTCGAAGATAGCGGGTGCGCGTGCCCTTCACTGAATTGGCCCCCGGCCCGGCCATGTCTACTCCTCCCACATACCACCTCAATATCCCATTGCCCACCCTCCTGCAGTCCCCTCACAGCCTTCCGAACTCTCCCGCCGTGACTGTGCCTCACTAATAACTCCTTGCAATCTCCCGGCTCATTAAAAACCCACCCACCAGGACCCTTTAAAACTTTACCTCTAACTGGAGACTCCTTAAAAAGCCCCTTATCCCTCCCCAGACCCCTTAAAAATTTCCCTAAAAAACTCTGGAGTCTCTCTTTGGCATGTAAATGAAACTCAACCATTTCATGGATTTCATGGGGGGATAGCTGGATTTCCTCCAAATTGATAAGAAAAACTATTCACCATTTCAGAAATGAAATGGGGGGAGGGAAAAACCGGTCCTACAGCACAGAGAAAATACCGTATATAACCATAGGAAAAATACAGTAACCAGAGAATGCACATGCATGTTTGTTAAGCAAACACAAGTTTACTGACAGCACATACACAAATGCATATATACAAAGAGAAAAATATTAAAAGAGTATTGAGTACACATATAGAAAGCACCCAAACATTTTGTAGTCGGCCATATCTTAGGATAGTTATGTTGGTTTTTAACTATTGCACTTTTTAAACATTTCAAAAATACCCCCTCCCCAAAATAGGAGTTTCCTGTTTTAAAAAAACCAATTCTTGGCATCTTTTCTTAAATACTGTACTAGCAGGACTGAAGCACCAAGTCCTTTATACAAAGGGAAGACATTCAAAGAGAGAGAGAGAGAGAGAGAGAGAGAAGCTAAAACAGAAAATGGAGAAAGTTGGACAAATAGCTCTTCCCCAATGATCAGATTTCTGGACATGAGGGGGGGAAATAGCCCACATTTATGACAAGTTTGTGAAGAATAATTTATTCTTCTGCTTGTTTATTATGAAAAGTGAGGGAGTGAGAGGAAAAGAGGGAAGAGGGAAAAGATCTGGCCTCAGACCTTTTTGATTTTGGCTCAATCCAACACCATCTTGATACATTTTTCTGAAGAAAGTTAAGCTTCTTAAGCCCAAAATATATCATTCTATGGTAGCCTCAGAATCTATAACTGGGTATTATTTTATTTTTTACTACTCAGTTTCCCAACACCTCAAATTCTGAAGGATAGTTTATTAGGCTTTTGATGCCCTTTGCTCCAGCAGCTCCTTCTATCCCAAGCAAAAGACTCACCCATCTCTGTAATTAATGTGTGCAAGTGGCATTGCTCCAAAACTTGGTGCAAGTCATCATCCGTATGTTGCTGCTGAGGATCTAGATTCTCACGGAGTGTCCCACTGAACAGAAAAGGGTCCTGGGGAATTATGGCCAATCTAGACCTAAAAACAGGACAGCAGAAATTAATAGCAAGCACATAACTGATACACTAAACAATTATTTTGCTATCTCATTAAACTGACTTCTCAAACGGATGCAAAAGAGTTGGAGGAACCTTGGCATCACCATTCACACACTGAGGCACACTTAAGTGGTTTAATCTGTCACAGCAAAGTTTATGCTTGGAAGTCATGGTACCAGCAGCTGAAGGACTAATAACTCCTGGAACCTCAAGCCACCATTGTTGCTGAAAATGACTTACCTTAGCTCCTTCAAGCTTACAGAGCTGTGGTCAATACTATCTAGGAGGATGTGTCCATCTCTCAGTTCCACCATGCGGTAAAGGGCCAGGAAGAGAGTGGACTTGCCAGACCCTGTGCGTCCAACTATCCCTATTTTTTCCCCAGGATAGATAGTGAAGGTAACACCATCCAGGGCATTGGGTAATTCTGGCCGATAGGCTAATATTACTTGTTGGAATTCAATATGCCCTCTAACTGGCCAGTTTGGAGCAACCTTGAAGGAAGAAAAAACAATGTTAGAAATGAGTAGAGATAGCTACCACCTAATGCAGCTTCTTTCCGATCAGTTACTTAATATCACCAGCAGCAAATCAAATCATGGAGTACTGTGTAGTAATGATTACTGCAAGTGTTATTTTGAGCTCTGCCCAATCTAGATGTGATAGTCTGATGAAAGATGACCGGTCTTCCCTGCCCTCGTGACATCAACTACTTTTCTATTGAACTTCTCTCCTTGTTGCAGTCTTCAAGATGATGGCATGGGCTTCATTCCTAGCATGGGCTTTGTTCCTAGAATGGAACCCTACTTTTCTGGACGCTTAAGGAATTTGCTAAGACTCATCCTTCATGCAAGATACTGTACAGAATTTAGGAAGTCTTTGGAGAGGATTCCCTCCACAAACTGCATCAAGAGATTAATTGAAATCCTTCCCTTTACAGTGTAGCTGCTTTTATCCTCCCTCCCTCTGACTCCAAATTATGCTAATTAAAATAAACTGAGTTTTGAAGAATGGAAAAGACACTGGAGATTTGAGTTCACCTTCACCTTGTCTTTGTGGTCCATCAAGAACACCAACTGCTTTTTCAAGGTCACCATAAAAGCAAAGATAGCCCAAAGCAATCACTACATTTGGATTATATGAGATCGAATAGTCTACATCTAGATAAACAAATTGCTCAAATGATTTTGGAGCTGCAAAACAAGGCAGACTCACCAGAATCAGTTCCTCTTGAGATTCTATGGGAATTTCTGTTGCATATTCTTCAGTCCGTTCCACGCTCACCATCATGGTTTCTGTCTGAGTGAAGCTGGTGATGAGTCCTGACAGCAAGTTTGTAACAGATAGAGCATAAGAAAGAGCCAAACCCACAAGACCTGGAGGGGCAAAAAAAGGATAAAATAAAACAAAAAGCTACTATTTGAGATTAGGACTAGTGGTGGTAAGAGATAGTAATTCATCTCCAAGATGAGATAAAGGACAGAAAGATGCCAACAGGTGAAGAGAAGATTTCCTTGGAATTGCTGAAGTGATTCTGAAACTAGCATCACAACTTTTTTTTGTGTTTAGAAATAGTGATCCAGGATCCGATCTTTCCTTCTAGATTCGTGCTCACTGCTTGAAAAAAATATCCTGATTCATCTAACCTTAAATGCCTTTAAGTATCTTCAGAGAGAAATATTTCCAGACAGGGTTCCTAATATTCCAAATCAAAAGCATTGATAATTATTCTGTTTGTATGGCCGTAAAAATGGGTCCAGTCATATGGTGACCCACTTTATGACTATCATGACTTATGGCTCCATTACGGTTGTAAGATGGGAACTACTTATTGGAAGCTACACATCCAAAAGGTTTAAGACAGTTGGTCTAACTTTACAGAGATGATTAGAAAGAGAAGCCTGCCATGCTGAAAAAAAGGTTCAGCTAGTTCATTGCACTTCACTCATGTTTCTCCTGCATTTTATCTAGCTGCAATATTTTTCTCTTCCTTTAAGTAAAAAATAAAAACCATCTGCCTGTACACATATTAAAATTCATGCTGATTGTATGAGCAGAAAATACTTTTCCCTTTCAGCATCCTTGGTACTATTATCTTTTCTTCACAGAACGGAGAAAAATCCAGAATCCATATCTAATATCAATGAAAGGAACAATATTCTGAGCTGAAGAGAGAAGTCTCAGTGGGCAAGGATGGCACAGATGATGGTTCATCCTGCAGAATCCATAATTCCATAGCTCACCTGGATCACCCATTTTCCTCTGGTGTTGGATGATGGCAATTACTGCAATGGCAGTAACCACAGCAACTCCAATCATTTGCAGTCGAATATCTAGCCATTGCATTGCCGTGTTGCTGGCAAAACGGCAGCGCTGGTTCAGTTCCAGTCGTTCTTGATTCTCTGTCTCAAACCTAGACTGGGTTCAGCCCAAAGATGAACGTTAGGAAGAATTTCTCATGCAGTTCTTAATCAACTTTTGAAACAGCTCTCAGCCACTTTTCAGATCAATTTACACTTCCACCAGCTGAAGAGAAAAACTCACCTGCCAGTCACCCTGGTTGCTCGGATAGTGCTGAGGCCTGTTAAGGTCTCCGAAAAGTGAGTATAAATAGGTGACAAGGTAAGACTGTAGAGACGCTTGAGTTCACGAGAGGTACGTCGATAATAAAGCTGGATGAAGTAGTAGATAGCCACCAAGGGCAGTAAAACCAGCCCAATCCAAGGCAACCCATAGGTTATCATCACCAGCATGCCCAGCAGTCCAAAGATGTTGGCCAGGAAGATGTTGAGAACAAAAGGAAGACTGTCATCCACACAGTACAGATCTGAAGAGAAGCGATTAAGAATACGACCTGCTGGCGTGGTATCAAAGAAGGTCATGGTAGCCTGGCAATAGAAAAGAAAAAACAGTAAGAAGGCTATCGGCTTTTGGAGTATTAGAATTTATTAGAAGTATCCTAGTGTATTGCAATTCTAGTTTCTTCTTTCTATCTCTTTATAGTCCCCCCCCCACACATATATATATATGAAATAGGACTGTAAGATCCCATGCATCCAATTGATACATCATGATGTATTTATTAAACAATGTTTTTTATTGCCCAATGGTCAAATAATAAGTCTTGTTGAATCATGTAAAAGCAGACTGCAATTCAAAGGGGGATCATCTGACTAAATTCATCTAAAAACAAGATAGTAAGTTAATGTCCATTTCTAAATGTCTTGATGGCTAGCAAAATCAATTACTTCGATTATTTTTTTACATAGGACAAGGAGCTGCAGGGAGGTGTGACAACATTCCGAGATAAGCAAGCATTCAGAATATCCTCAAAAGGGCAACTACTTTTTCCCGGAACTGTAGAGCCAATATACTATAAATATAGTACAACGATCCTATTATTTAAAGTTTTCCTACCATATGTAAAATAACAGGACAATTAATTTTAAAAAATCTAAGTGTTTTTTTAAAAACTCCATTTTTCTAAGTCTCATTTTTTAATCCTCCACCCTTGTTCCTCCTTTTCCCAAACAGGACTCCCAGGATATTACCTTCATCACCCGTCTAAGCAGTCGGTTGTGAATGATAGTAGCGGCATGGATGGCACCCCAGGCAAAGAGAAAGGACCGCAGGATGGTGAAGACTGAATTTGCCCCAGCAATGCAACCATACACAGTCAGGTAAAAGTTCACGTTCAAAGTGCTATTTGAAGAAATGGAGCTCAAGACTGGGGAACTGAAGAGACAAGTAAAATCAGTTTGGAAGTGGAGCATGATAGCCAAATCTGATTCTAGGTTCTGCCTCAGTTTACTTTTTCCAATAAGTAACCAAGTCAGAAGATCATTTCAAAGCAATGTATTAGGGTACCCTGATAAAGTGAGATCTTCCTATGAAAAGGGAAGAGCTTGAGACCCGACTTATATCCCCTGTTATAATTACAACATCAAAGAAAATGCAAGAGGAAAGGAGATTTGGGCAGGACAGAGTAACTTTGCATAGTCATTCAGTTACATGAATTGAAACATGTTACATATTTGCATCCCATAGTATCACACATGCTCATTAAAATGAGGTCTGACATCAGAAGGGGTGTAACATTTAAGGAAAAAGGTTGTTCGGTGTTCACGAAGAGACAAACAAAACATGAAAATTTTCTTATCAGAAGATGTGCATCCCTCCCTTCTATAGTTTATATGTTAGAAGCTATCAATCCATATAGCAATAGGATAAAAAGTTGTCATACATTGCTGTCTGTAATGAGCCTTAACACCATTTTAAAAGAGAGGAAGTTAAATTAAAATACAAAGTAACTATATTAACGTGCTACAAAATCCATGTCATGTGCACCCCAAGTATTTCTCCAGGTCAGCTTCCCTTCCTGTTTTGACCAAATGCATTAACTCTCCCAGGAGAGTAGGAAGGGACTTCCTCCCACCCATAGCACAAAGTGCCTCCCACTTTCAGTCACTGTGAGAAGGAAGAGTTGCTTCACCTGTGCCTTCTTACCAGCCTGGCATTCAGATTCAGGCCTAGGAGCTTTTGGAAATTCTATGTCCACTCGAGTCTACTCACTTCAGGGACTAAGGTTGAGTTCAAGTTTTGGCCAGGCAAATTATCTATCTTTTCTACCTTCTAAAGACATCTAAAAGATTCAGTCATTGGTTTATAGGGGAACTTGCAACAAATTGAAGAGGTCACTGGAAGCATGATTACTTGACTCCTATACAGTAATTCCTCATTCCGATTTCTTCTACTGAAAATATGCTAATTCTCATCTGGTTTCAGCAAATATTTACCCGTCCTATTCCTCACCTCTTACCCCTTACCCCTCCACATTGCTCTGCCTATGCACAGCTCAGCAGCTGTTTAGCTAATCGTCAGCTTCTTAATCATAGCAAGAAATGCCTTCACAAGGTATTTGCTAAAAATGCATGGGTCCTAACATATTCTGTATAATAGGTGCTCCTGTGATCGAGGTTTTCCCTGTTCCTGCACATTTTGCATTTCCAATTCACTCATACTTTCCAGAAGCAGTTCAGGAGGAGGACAGAAAAGAAGTGCCAAGAAGAGAAAGAATCGGATTCAATAACATGTATGCATGGGCAGTGAGCAGATGCAAATAAAATATAGCCAAGCTCTTTGACTGACGTACATGAGTCCATCATGGGAGAAGAGCAGCAGAGATGAAGAAGGAAGAGCTGCCAAGCTGTTTATGGAATTATTTTCAGTATGAGGTAAGCTGGATATCCAGTTTGAGAGCCACCAATCGGAAATATTCCTAGAAGCTGCAGAAATGGGTAAATGTCAGTGAGTGAGACTTTATTTAAACAAAAGGTAAGCCTATCCACATGACTTAGAGGTAGTGTTCCCCAACCCTTCTGGGTTGGTGGCCCAGCGTGGGGGGGAGGAGAGCAGATGATTTTTTGGGGGGCAGCCATGTATGCGTGCCCAATGTTCACGCGACTGAGCCTGCGAGTGCCCGCTGCTCATGTGAGTGGGGTAACGAGCAGCGGCACTTGCCGCTTGTGTGAGTGGGACTGTGCACTTATTGGCAGCTCACCACTCACACGGTCCAGTTGCAAATTTGTCACGGATGAATATAGACCTCTGAGGTAGAGACCTCGCCACAAAGCAAGTCCTGTCAGTTTTAATATAATAAAGAGGCTGAATGAAAGCATTTTTAATATGACTCTACAAACTGTTTGAAGACCATATTAGAAAATAATTACTACCATATTACATAGATTATAAGAGACCATTGATTATAAGATGCACCTTTATTTTTCTAAATTAGAAATACGTTTTTGTTTAAATGCAGCATCAAAGTGAATTCTATCCCAACTGCGCAGCAGTCAGAGCCAGCCGAAGGGCAAGTACAAGGTTAATAAATAGGTCCCGCCCCACACTTGCAGAGGTTCCACACACATATTCTTGGGCCAGACCTGCAATGGCTGCTAGCTCACTCCCACCTCCTATTCGCGAGACCTTGATTAAATACACGCAGCTTCTCAGAGCATACCCTTTATCCTGGTAAGACACCATCGAATATAAGATGTACCATGAATACAAAGACACCAAAATACAAAAAAACATGTATCTTATAATCAATATAATATGGTATTATTTTTAGTTGTATTATAAAACTGTAAGTGGCTTTGGGTTGTTTGATTAGATAGCACAGAAGCCACAATAATAAACAAATATGCCATAAATAAATTGTCTTATCTGAAAATTAAATTTTAGCAGCAATCTTTTCTAAATTGCGTAAAAGTTTGTGGAACTCTCTGGCTTTTTCAGACTTGCTCAGATAATAGGAAATCATTTATTCCTGGTATCTCTGAACCAATCCACACAATGGTTTTCCTGCAAAGAGGCTGGAGAAGCAAATTTTTCCTACACTGTAGATAATAAAGCTTACTGTTAAATTCTTCTGTTACTACAAAGGCTTAATATTTGTTCTTGAACTTTAAAACAAACTTGAGAATTTGTCTATTTGATAGGTGGCTTATCTATGTTATATTTAATTTATAGCCCACCTGAGTCCAAAACAACTGTAGGTAGCCTACAATTCTTTAAAAAAATTATAACAGATTAAAAAAGCAAAGTTCAAAACCCCCCAAACAAAGCAAAACACATGCCTTCTAAAAAAAGGGGGGGAGAGTGATTCCACAATCATTCTGTCCCCAATCCTTAGAAGAACAATTAGCTCTTCAACAATTCTCATAATGGATGCAAAATGCCCAAGTTTCTATAAAGGTCTCCTTTTTTTTGGAACCAAAGATTCTGAATTGCTGAGAAATAGCAGCCAAGAGCAGAGAGAAACCTGAATAGGGAAGGAGCAAAGCTTACCCTGCATAAACAGCAGTGAAAGGAGTATGAACAATGCCAGGCAGCTGCCAACAGCCAGCCAGTATGTCCTGTAGACCTTGAAAGCCACTGCCCCTTCTTTTTTCTCTTCCTCCTGCTTCAGAAGATAGCTTAGTTGGGTTGGCTCTTCCTCCTTATGCTCCACTTCCTCTGCTTCATTGCATTCAGTGACTACTTTGGAAACAGGAATAACAATAACAGATCAGATATTGTTCTTGGTTCTTGATTGGAAACACCCATCCTCCAAACCTGAGGATTTCGTATGACCTTTGCAGAGCTTTAATCCTACTTTATTACTCATAGGCAAACTACACCCACTCTTTAATGCAGAGAGCAAGTAAGATACTCAGATGGATATATCTAGATAGAAATGCCTGAATTCTATTCCTTTGCCCATCATTTGTTTCTTTAAAATATATGGTCTGTCTTTCCCTAAGGACAATCATAACTAGTTATTCTTAAACTCATAACCAAAGGTTATGACAATGGTTAATTCAATATCTATTATTGTTACACAGCATCCAGATGTCTTTGGTGTTCTGCTGTGCCACTAGTGCAGATGTACTGAATTTCCCTAGTTTATAACCCATAATATTTTCTTCCTAAGAATTTCCTCAAATGCACATCAATTTAATAATAAGCACTAATGGAATATGGCTGTTGCAGGATCAATAGCATCAACTGGCATTACTAATTGCATTCTTCCCCTTGCAAAGCCTGAAGCATTTTTCACCTAATTTACAAAGTAACAAATCACGTATGGGTACAGGATTCTATTTTCACCAGTAATATTCCTTCAGTTTCTGAAACTGAATGTTTCTGAAAGTTTTTATTTTTTAGTTCCTTGGGAGGCCATGCAGACTTACTTCCTATCCATCGTATATTTCTCCGAAATTTGTGTAGGCAGAGGATATGGCTGAAGTAGAGCTTACTTTCATTCCCCACATGATTTCAAGAGGACAAAATATCTGAAGCTCTGTTTCCTCTCCAAAGAAATGTTCAAGTATTTTATGCACTTAAGAGGTTTATTTTACTCCTTTGGGAAATCTCCAAGACTCACTAGCTCAGCTTCCTCCATGTATACTAGGAAGATTCTCAAGATGACTACATTAGTTTGCAATTTTGGCAGTAGTACTTACAATCTCAAGACATTTGGGGGACACTAGATCAGAGGAAGGGTGGGCTCATGCTTCCTGTCAATAATTAAGAAGTCTTGTATGGTTATCTATCTTGTTGGCTCAATTGTGCTCCATCTTTTTAAAAAAAATTCTAAACTTGCTTTATTCTCTATTCTACAATCCCAGTCTTATATTGTTTTGACCAACTGGTTTCAAAAAACCCATTCCTGTACAATGATGAAATTACTTTAGTACTTACTTGTGTCCTTGCTTCTCTTGTTCATTGCTCCAAGTTTAGGGGCAGCTTCTACCAAAGGCAGAATGTGTGTTGGAGTTCCTAGAAAAATTACGAAGATTTTGCTCTTTTTTTACATGTTCTGCAGCGAATGAACTATTGCAATGCTTGATGCTCTGCTTGAAGTTCTAGGCTCTCATTTGGAACTTGATTTCGTCCTCTACAAACAGAAAGTCCTATTCTGCTGATAAAATAATCTGATTTGGCAGATTTTTATTGAAGGAAAGGAAATGTGGAATTTTTTATCAGCCTTACCCAGTACCAGTACCAATAGTAATAGGCATCTTGAGCGCAATCGCTGAACATCTGGAGCACCACTTGAACATCATCAAAACATTATTAGTCCATTGCAAAAGGCAACTTTGCTTGGAATAATTACGTTCTGTGATGATACCTCTTAAGATCATCAAACAACATCTGCCTATTCCAGGTCTTTGGGAAAGACTTGATAGGTGGATAAAAATGCCAAATCCAGTTTAAACAATAATGGAACATTCACCAAAAAAACCTGAAGGCTCGATTTTGACTACTCAGGAGCAAGCTATTCATTATGCTTCAGAAGGTGCTTTGTACCAATTCATCTTCACCTGTGAGTATTTTTTTAAAGCAGCTGCCTTATTAGCACTTTTTTTACACACACACATGATTTACATTGTTATACATGTACCTTTATTAATATTATTTTTAAAAATTCTCTTAATTCTTGTTTACAGTCCTTCATTTTTACTTGTTTCTTAATATTTCTTTATCCTCCATATATTGAAAAACAGAACTCATTGGATTATGTTTTAATTTTTATAAAATAATGATTTTTTTTCTCTTTTGAGGAACATTTGCTCATTAAGCATTCCTAATCCATAATCAGGCCCAAAATTAGAAAATGCATTAATGTAGCACCTAATTCAATAAAATAGTTATAAACTGTATTTTTATTGTAATTTTATTGTGATTTTGTATATATATATATATATGGCTTTAATATTGTAAGCCGCATAGTCACCTTGCAGCAAGATAGATGCCAAACAAATTTAATAAATAAATAAATAAATAAAAATAAACATCCATTTCATTTTCCTGTTCAACTGTTAAGTCTTTTGTGTGATGCTTTATTAGCATTTCTTAATTTTATTGGCTCACCAGCACTATTTTTGTCCCTTTCTCTACTATGCTGATATGTTTGCTATGAATTTGAAAGTAAATTCACTATTATTTAGAGCAACTAATTCAATATCCTCTCTTAATCCAACATTTTACTAAATACCTGGCCAATTTTGTTAATTGTACTTATTGATGATGAACTTTTTTGGAATTTACAATGTTTAAAAATTTGAAAAGACCTCCGGGCAATTTACAATTGAGAAAGAAACATTAATCCTTCATGATAAGCATGCAAGAGCAGATAAAAAGTTCCCAGCTTGAAGTAAAAATGGGAATCTGGTTCACATTCTGAATTCCTTTTTCTGGGTTGAGTATTTCAAGCCCTGGGCAAAGAGAAAGCATCCGGCTTTACCTGTTGTAATAATTCTGCCATTATCCATCAGTACTACCATGTCAGCATTCCCCAAAACCTCAATTCTGTGGGTGCAAAGAATCCGAGTCTTGTGTCTGAGAATTCCTAGGATACACTTCTGCATAATGTGATTGGCTACATCTGCATCA
>JANHFO010001698.1:163227-174430 GCA_032468095.1 Pareas carinatus
TCCAAAAAGGGAACGACAGGTGTATTTTTAGAGCTGCAACATCCACAAAAAGCCACTTGGGGGCGCTCGAAGCAAGGGCAACACCTACTGGTGTTTTATAAACAGATCTGCATACTGTAATCCATGTGAGGAAAATTATTTTACTGAATAGGATATTTCTGTTGAATGCCATTTGAATTATATTATTCTAAAGGAACTTTAATGTTACTAACCATTAGTGATGCAAATTACAAATATTTTCTAATTGTAATACTAAAAGCCTGTGTTTTTAAAAAAACCATTGTAGCTTCAGTGGAAACCCTTAATGGTTGGAGTTGCTTCAGCTAAAAGAAAATTCATTCATTAAACTTACTTATGTAATAGGTGAGATGAGTGGCATAGAAATTTATAAATAAATAAAAAGAAAAGAAAAAAGAAAAAAGGATTAGTCCAGAGAATTAGAGACCTAGCATATTTGTAGGATCAGGGTACAAACAGTATTTCCCCTTGAATTGAGATAGGAGCTAATTAAGAGCCGCTATATTCATAACTTTTGAATTTTGTTCCTGCAAAACTAGAAGAACAGCATTCTACCTATAGGTGGGATTGAATTCCGTTGACATGTTAAAATGATAGTGTGTATGCTATCAAAGCAGGTGATAGTGGAAGAAAATGTGGGCAAGGATTTCTACAAAACAGATTTACTGGTACATACCTTCCAATATTGCTGTCGGGAAGATGTCAAAGCAGTTTGGTAGCTCTGTAGTGTGTAGAAAGGTGAGATTAAATAGGTGCTTAGCAGTTATGAGTAGATTTTGATTAAAAACTGCCAATAAGAATTCCCAATAGTTTCCAAATCCATCTTCTGTGTTATTTCAAAAAGTAGCTAGCAAATTTCTCTTTTGGCTCCCTTTGAACCTAAAAAGCACATATACTAAGGAGAGAGATAAAATATAGGTTGATAGAATTTTTTTCCTTTCATTGTGAAGGTGAGTTGTTGGAAAGAAATAATGTAACCAGTGAACAGGTGGTATAAGAAGAGCTTATATCAGTAAGGTGGGCAACAAATGAAGAATCAAGATGGGCTAATTTAAATGAAAGGTGATTCTAAACAAGGGAAAAGACTGATTAAATACATTGTTCCATTAACTGGGAAACAGTGGTACATGTCAAATACGTAAGACTATTACTATGTTTCCCCGAAAATAAGACGGGGTCTTATATTAATTTTTGCTCCAATTTCAATTTCAATTTCAATTTATTTAAATTTATATACCGCTCTACTCCCGAAGGACTTTAGGGCGGTATACAGCCATTAAAACACGAATAGTACAAATATAACATTAAAAACCAGTTAAAATAATTAAATATTTGCTGTCCAAATTTAAAACCAATTTATGAGAATAAAAACTCAATTAAAATCAATTTAAAAAACCACCCCTATCCACTCCAAAAGATGCATTAGGGCTTATTTTCCGATTAAGGTCTTATTTTGGGGGAAATTGGGTACTAAATGTGTCTATCTGGCTGACAATTTTAACTGGGGCTTATTTTTGGGGTAGCGCTTATATTATGAGCATCCTGAAAAATCATGCTAGGGCTTATTTCCTGGTTAGGTCTTATTTTCAGAGAAACGGTATGTACTCTACTATTATCATTCATACAGCATAAGTATATAAAACTGTTTTAAGTGGTAGAGATGATGAAGAGTTGCTGTTCATCATGAACTGAAATTTCAGTATTATATCTGGCAAAAGGACAGACATTTCTTATTTTTCTGCTAATAACTTTTCATGCCATCTTTGAAAATCAAGATACTCTGGTGCACAATTGATGCAAGATCTAGTTTCCACCTTGAAATGTAAGTTATGTTCAGTGGATGGAGTAACATCCAACAATGGATTTCCTCCTCTCCTCTTGACAGATCTACTTTAATGGCTGATGGACACTCCAGAACAGATTAAGAGAAAGCAAAAGATATTGATGAGAGAAGAGCAATAAAATAACCTGAATCGAATACAGAATTTAGTGAATAGATTTTCAGGATATACTTTAAGTTTTACCTTTTCTCTGTTTATTAAGTACTCATTTTAGAAATCATTTAATTGAGAACAAAATATTTTGGTTTGTGATAGAAAATGAATCTGTTGAGAATGATATAAATTTTTTGGAATTGACTGCATTAGATTGAAAGGAAAAAATAATGGTTATGTGTAAGCAGGTTGCTTTTCAACATTTCTGTTCAATTGACACTATTCAAATTTGTGATTGAAGTTATAATTTGTGTATCTCTCATCAGGGATGATTTGGCTGATGGACCAATATTTAGCAGAAACCTTTTACATCGCCAGAGCCTTGAGAGATATCCTTCTCGAGAGGAAAATCAGACTAGTCCTTTCAATAGGAGACATGATGAGGACTATCGCAATAGGGATGTTTTCCTCCATCAATCAGACTACAGCATGAACTATGAGGATAAACCAAGAGAAACTGATAGGGATGGTGAACTACTTAGAAAATCCTTATATGTGTTGGACGATAGAGGGCGAGAGCCAAAACGACCTCGATATGACAGAAATGACAGATTACTTGATATGAACATGGAACCACAGCGTTTCTCGTCAGGAACACGAAAATACCGTAAACGAAGTTTTAGTAGAAGTCCAAGTCCAACATATGTCAATGAAGATTTTCGTGAACTTGAAAGTGCTAGAAGGAAAAGAAAAGAAGAGGAACTGAGCAGAAATCTGAGTCGGGAACTGTCTGGCAGTAGCTATATGACAACTGGTTCAACTAATCCAATGAAATCTTCCGAACCTCAGTATCTTTATAGACCTGATGAAGCACCAGCAATGCCCAAAAAATCTATCTTGAAGAAACGTGTGGATGATCATTCTGTACAGGTTTGACACCATTCCACTCCATTTTTGTTACTGTCGGTTGTAACAAAATCTCTCTAATGCTTAATTTCAACTGTGTTATGTTTATGGGCATATTTCTTTAAAATGCCATTGAAGATTGTTGATTTAGTATGAGCCCTTTATAATTATCAACTTGATTTCATTTGATCTAAATTGGGACCCTTTACTTGTTTTAAAATTTAGGGCATCAACATTCTGTTAGTCTTTCTTTAAGCAATTACGGTCATCCCAGAGAAGTATTTCTAGACTTAGTGATACACAGTGATACACTTGTTTACAAAAAAATTGAATGGAGAAAAATAACCATCCAAATTTTTATTGAAATACTACAAGATGAAAAGTGGGAGCTCTTGCCACACATACTCTCCAAACATATGTTTAAAAATGCACATTTACTTTACACAAAAAGTTTTTTAATGATGATAGAAGTATATATTAATAGATTTATCAAATAATATATTTGTAAAGTATATATTTCAAAGAAGGCTGTATTATTGACTTATGTATGATTCAAAATGTACAACTGATTACTTTTAGAATTCATAAAACCATCAAGGTGATACACAGTAAACCAGGTTGTGCAACCTTTTCTAGGCTGATAGCCTCACCTAATCATTAAGTGGCATGCCAGGAGCAGCACTCCAAAAAGTTGGTGGGCCAGGCTGAAGATGTATGCAGGACTAGAGCACATTCTAGACATCATTTGTGTGTCAAGTCATTTTCTTAAATGGATGCCATAGTGGATTGGTCTTTGCACTTGCTCTAGTTCTAAGAGTTGGACTTTTTTTGGTTGTTATCAAAAATACATTTTCCATAGCTTTGCCAAGGATTCTATTGCTTCCTATTTTGCTTTTTTCCCTATGTTCTTTGTTTTGTAAGCCCTCCTAATCACTACAATCACTACAGAAGGTGTAACCACCGCTAGGTTTTCTTTGAAATTGTTTTCCCCTCAGTAGTTCTTTTTTCTAGCTACAGCAACACTTGAACTGTCAAGCTTCTGCATGCCATATCTGTGTTCAAAAATAATATTTCTGAGGACTGTCATCTCTTCAAGGAACTCTTAGACTTAGAACTCTTGTCTTCAAAGAAAAATCTTTGTGTTATAACTTCTGTTCCCTGCCCAGATCCAGTGTTCATTCTAAAAATCAGTTTACATCTTTCACAAAAGTCAGGAGCTGTGATTAAAGATAATTTTGACACAGTCCTCATGGAGGAGGAATGAGTTTTTGAACATATCTGGAACTGCTAGAATCTTTATTTCCCAACAGCATTGGATGGCTGCTTTGTGTCATTTTAACAGTCGGTATTAAGTTGCAAAGTTTCTATTGCAACCATATCCAGATAGGTCTTTGGCTTAGGAGTGTCTGTGTGTTGCTGTTTGGCGTGGATAATGACACACTCAAGGAGACACATGTACAGAAGCCACATGGTCTTCTGTTTCCTGATTTTTGAGACACTGCAAACTGAACATTCAAATTTCTGCTTCCTTTGGCAAATGTGTCTTTTAGAGGATAGTTTTTTTATCTGATTGCATTCTGCGTATATTCCTGCACAGTGAGATTATTTTGGTATGTCCCACTATAGGCTGCCCTTCTTCACTGTTGGAAATGCAACACTGGATTTACTGTGAAGGTTCATTTTCTACAGTGGAAAGAAGGAAACTGGCCTTCCTGCATTTATGTTTCCCTGGTTAAGGATTAGTTTTCTGATCTTTCCGTTTTTCCTATTTTCCTTTACCCTTGGATACTTTTAAACTAACTGAATATTGGAGCTTTCTTCTATTGATTTTCTGGAAATAGGGGAGATGGGGTTTCCTTGTAACTCCCCACTTCCAATTTGGTGCTACCTGCTACAGAATGAGGAGGGGCATTTTAGGGGTGGGGTCCCCAAACTGTGAACCGTGAGGTGATTCCAACTGGGTTGCGGAAATGGCTGGCAAGCTCATGTGCATCCTTACATACGAGCAGTGGATGAGCACACATGTGTGCTCTATTTATGTGAGGGGCAGGCACATGTGCACGCTGCTTGCGCAAATGGAGCTGCATGTGCGCGTGAGCACTTGTCATTCACTCAGGAGCATCCCCTTTTCTACCCCTGCTAGTATGCCATTGAGGAACTCTGTTTTAGGGTACCCTGTACCCTATTTCCATTATAGACTTTCATAGAATGCCCCATGTTATGTTTTCTTACTCTGTCACATTAAATATTACATCCAGTTTTGCAGCTTTTGGAGGGGTTGAACTAACCTAGGATGTCAGATTATATATTTTCAAAAAAATCTTTAATTTTATGCGCAAATATGAAAAGAAAAAAATGAAGGCTATTGTCCTATATTCTAATTAAAATGAATCTTATCTATAGATTCATGTACTATATAATTGATTTACTAACATATTTATCAGTTCACTTTACAATAAAATAGGAAATTAAACATATTAATATGTGCAGTCCAGAATTTTGATTGGTTTACCACTTGGCTCTCTGCAATAAACAAACCGTATGTTATTAAAGAGTGAATTATCTATACACAATTCTACACAAATATCAATTTGTAACATAAAGTTGTGGTTAATCAGGCTTAAATGGCGAACTGATTAGTGATTTCTATTGGTCTTCAGATCAGAGTGTCAAGGCTGTGGAAGAAGAAGTACAAGGAGAAAATTGAGGAAGAAGATCTTGTATTGATTTCTTGTTTTACAGGATACACTAAAATAGTTAGGTCATGGTGAAGAAAAGGAAGAAAGTGCTGATTGAGGCAGTCACTGTTGAGGTCTAAATGCTTTATAGAGTTTTCTGTTTCCTTAGTTCTTATTCCAGACCTGTATTGTCATCCAGAAATTATCCAGAAACTTTGAGTATGAATTTATGGATACAATAAAGGGGCAATCAAGAAAGCCATGTTCTTTCTGTTAGCATAGCAGAGAGATAGCACTTAAATGGCTGGGCTTTGCTGAAAAGGCTGCTTTAAAGGGTAGTATTTTCAGCATGTTCTGATAGGTTTTGAAAAAGTGGAGGTTACACCTTGTGGGGACAGATTTACCAGAAGCGAAGACAGATTTAAAAAGATCCAATCTGGTTCTTCTATATGGTGGAATCCTCCTGTGAGTCACCTGTTGTCATCATTCATTCATTCATAGTATATGGCTGCTCATCTCAAGTATACGACTTAACAGAACAGAAACAAAATAAAAACAATAAATAAATGCAATACATTTTAAATTAACATATACCTCAGTGTGTCATAATTTGTTCTTGATTGATCAGTTTGATTCATGACTGGACAAGATATGCTGAAAGTGGTTAATTTCATGGAAGCTTTCTTCCCCATTTTAATCAAATTTATGGAAGTGTGAAGACATTTCCCCTGGAATTCACTTACTCAGTTATTCACTTTAATAAAGAATGCACTGAGTATTACTGTTGTTACCAACCTTCTGGCCTTACTCAGTTGGTCTGCCTTATCTAGAATATACAAGTATCTAAACTTATATTGATTCAAGGATTGTGATTGTGGGAGAAACATTTTCTATCCTCTACAATGAAGGATATTATAAACATTCAACATAGGCCTGTTATTGTATTGGTTTCAGGTTGATTTTTTAAAAAAAAATCTTTATTTTTAGGCAGAATTTGTAGGTTCCTTTCTCCACAGGCATTCTCAACAGAAAAAGAAAGATTAAATCTGGTGTTAATTTAGATGGCATATTTGAGAAAAAAATGTGTAGAGGTAGTCCTCAACTTATGATCACAATTGGACCTGGAATTTCAATTGTAACTCATGGCTGTAAGTCAAGCTGGACCTGATTTTATGACAAAGTTATGGTGGTTGTTAAGCAAATCAAAGCATTTGCTAAACAAGTGATATGGCGATTAAGTGAATCACATAGGTATTAAGTGAATACAGCTTCCCCTAATGGGTGGGGTTTTTTGTCCAAAATTGACAAAAAAATGTTTGCAAGTAGCAATCATGTGACCACTTGCCAAGAACCTGAATTGTGATCATGTGACCCTGGGGATGGTGCAGCAGCCACAAGTGTGAGTACAGGTAGTAAGTCACCTTTTTCCCAAGGTCGTAATTTGAACAGTCGTTAAATGAACGGTTGTAAGTCGGACTACCTGTGTAAGCTAAATTAAATATTGTTAATTATTGATTAAGGATTTGTTTATTCTTCAAATAGACATAAAGCTCTGCCAAAAAAAAAACTGTTACTAATAGTCATTAACTTATGGTAAAATCTAAATTTTTAGAGAACAAAATAAAAACACTAGATATTTCTATTTATTTATTTATGAAAATGTATATGACTGCCCAACTCATTCTCATTGACCATGAGCAGCTTACAAGGATAAAATCCCAATACAAAACAATACAAAAAGCAATAGCCCCCCTCCCCCCATGGCAACAGCAGTCCAATGAATCACTTAATGGGCTCCATATCATCCTGTGGTCCTCAGGCCCATTGGCAGAGCCATGTTTTCAGAGTCTTGTGAAAGAGTGTCAAAGTGGGGGCCAATCTTGTCTCAGCAGGTATATTACTATACTGAAGTCTTTTTTTTTTGCAATTGTATCTTTGGTTTTGATTTTGAAATGTAAATTTAGTATTAAAATGTCTTTGGAACCGTCAAATGCCCCCTTTCAATTCTTCAAAGCAACCTTTTAATATTTTCACTGTTCATAGTCACCTTGTTCCTCCTTTGTTATTTACTTTTACACAAGCTTTTTTCCTTTTTTGAAAATATTATTGGGGGAATCCCAAATTATCAGGAATCCAGGTATAAGCATGAAGATTACCAAGCTAATTAAAATGGGCTTTGTGTAAGTGTGACTGAGGGCAAATCAACCCTTTCACTTGTCCTATGTGGAAGAGGGATGGTTATTATAGAGACAGTCAAACTGATGCTCTTTTTGTTGTTTTATCAGTTTTATTTCTCAGCAGAGAAATGTTATTTCTCAACATTGCAAAATAGATTAGACTGCATTGGAATATGCTACCATTATTCATCTGAGACTTACCGCTTTTTGCCGCTTCTGAGCATTTCTATCAAATAGACAATGTTGCTTTAGATGTAGACACAGATATAATTGTGCAATACTGTGACAAAAATAATCACATAATATTTTGAAACATGTATATATTTTTCAGTCTCAACTTTTCCCCTTTACAATTTCTTTTGAGTTTTAAACTATTGACTCTAATCCACTATATGAAGATGTTGTCTTATGAAATTAACTATTGATTACATTAATTATGGGATGCAGTAACAAATGCTGATTTTTTTCTTTTTTAGCCTGAAGTCTTTTCTAGCAGTTCTTCCTCTATTAAAGAGCCCCCACTTCTTTCAAATCATCCTTCTTTGCCCCAGCGTAGTAGTGTTGCTCCTTTTTCATTGGAAGTAGAGAATTTCCTCAAACGATTCAACAAAAGTGCAGTTGCAAAGTCTACCAGTAAGGAAACTCAAAGCATTGAGCAGGACTGGAGACCACCTTCTGGTCTACATCAAAACACATTTCCATTTGAACAAAACTCTGAAAGCTTTTTAAAACAGAAAGAGCCTCCTGAGTCAACATCAGAGTCAGTTGATCAGCCTGGTGATTTCCTGCTTCCTCATGAAAGAGCCAGCCAGGATGGAAGTGGTTTTTCACGCATTCTGGGCATTTTGGAGGTCATGGCAGACTCTAATAATACAGAAGAAAAGAGAAAAAACAGTTTTCCTGATGACCCTGAGGATGAAGAGAAATTTCTTTATGGTGATGATGATGATGATGACGACAATGATTGTAATAGCAGTTCTCCCTCTACTCAAAAGCTAACATTGAGTGATGGGAAGGAATCTGTAAGCAGAAATGTAACTTCTCCACCTCCTTCATCTGTAAAACCAGAAACATTAGATGAATCCAGACCAGAATATGAGAAGATTCATAATTTGCTTAAAACTATTGGTCTTGACATAGGGGTGGCTGAAATAGGTAAACTTGCTGCTCGTACTCAAGAACGACTTCACGGGAAAAAGTCATCTCGTTCACCTGATCATTATTCAGTAGCTTCTTCCAAACCAGAAATGTGGGAGAGGTGCCACAATCGCAGTGAAGCTCATTCTCCAGATTCAAACCAGAAGCACACACTCTCACCTACTGCTTCTTATCCATTATCTAATGTTATATCCTCTGTTACAAAATCTGAGCACAATGCAAGCAAAATGTTAGGACAAGATAATCCTGCTGACAAAGTTGAACATTCTGTTCCACCAATATCTCTAATTCCATCAGCTCCACCATCTCTTCCTAATTTGTCACCTACACCTACCTCTGTTTCCCAATACAGAGTTTCACGCTTTTCACCTTTTCCTACACCTCAATTACCACAAAACTATCCTCCCACAATGCCCCCTCCTGGCTATGATGCGTATGGACACTACATGGCTTATGCAGCTTCTGGCTGGCCCATGTATGCTCAGCAGACTGACCCTGGGCTTACAGATATGCATGGGCTTGTTACACTAACGGTACCACCAAATCCAACACGACCCAATCTTAGAGTTATTGAGACAGTTTCCACAGCGAAAGGGACTCCTCATATCAAAAGAGATGACTCTGTGCTTGTGCAGATCCCCATAGGAGCTCCTTATTCAAAATTACATTCTCAGTTCTCTCAACCTTCACAAAGAGGTTCCAAGGAAAGAATATCTGATGAAAGAAATCGAGCTTCTAGGAAACAAAAGGTGGGTACTTTTCTTTTTTTAAGAAGTATTTTGAATATATAATTTAAAGGCCTAAAATGCTGAACATCTATGTATATTTTTCAATTTCACTAAATTTTCCTTTTGGATTTTGCTTACATTATGGCTACTTGAAGACCATTCAAAACCTTAAGCTGCTCCTGAACACAGTAGCAGGCATATTGAATGGTTAGTCATGATACTGCTATATTTCATCTCTGCTGTGAGAGCTACATTGGCTATCAGTAGGTTTCTGAATAGAATGTTAGTCTCTTCCAATATAGTCCTATATAGTTTAGTGTCTAGTTTTTTAGGGAATACTTTCCCCGTTAGTTCTAGTTGTCCTACAGAAACATCTAGGAAGATCTGCTAAGGGTTTCCACCTACCAGGAGTTAGGTGAAAAGGAGTGCAACAATGGACATTCTCTGCAAAAGTCCCATTTATTTGGAATATCTTAGCCTTTGAGATAAGAAAATCTCTGGGGATTAATTATAACCAGCAGTGCCAAACTCAATAAAGTGTAGGAGCTTATGTTGGAATTTAAATTAAATTGATATTTAATTATGAATAGGGATATTCATAATATGAGAAACAAATATTATCTTGAAGCTGAAGCAAAATAGCTTCACTTGAAATGTCCTATTGAAATAGGTTGGTTGTGTTTTCTGAGAAAAAAAACACACCTCAACATGTTTTATTTTATTTGTCAAATTTATATACCGCCCTTCTCCCCAAACCTTATAAAGATATGTTCTGTTTTGAGCTTGAAATACTCAAGATACTCCATTTCATGAACAAATAGTTTGTTTAAAGGTTGTTTTTTTGTGACCAGAAACTTGATTTTTTAAATTTTCCTAATTGAGGAACAAAACAATATATTGCTATGAGGTCAGAAGAGTTCATTTTATTTCAGCCTTGAAATATTTTGAGCTAAAATGTTTTAGACCCTGATTTTAAGGGATAATTAGTATTTTAAAATCAAACATTACATCATAATCTTGGAAATATGCCGATTTATTTATTAAATTTATACATGGCCCATCTTGTCATCAGATGACTCTGGGCAGCTTGCATCATGATGAAAATGACAATGTAAGACATTAAAATGATAAATACTAACATTAAAATTAGCAAATATTACCTAAGGACGAAATCAAAATCCAATGTGGTAGAGGTGGGTTTTAAGTGAATTAAGTTCATAAAAAATTAATTTGTGCTGTAGTTTATATTGTTTGTTGCTTGATTTTCATTCAGTAGTGAAGAAAAGCATTTGATAATTGTAAAATTATGAATGCTTAACTCGAACATTTGGGTTATTTAATACACATTTAAAAAGGCTTAAAATATCTATATTATGTTGGAATTGATTGATTCCAAATGTGATTGCAAATACTTCAGTGCATTAATTTCAGTAGGTTGAAACACACTTTATCCTGCAAGATTTGTGACTTACATAAAATTTACTTATAGACCATAATGCTTCCCAGCAGAAGATTATGTAATGCTAAACAACTTTGATGTGATCCTACACTGAAAAATAAACACAGATGCAACATATCACAAAGAGATGCTATCTCTGATAAAA
>JANHFO010001698.1:174442-189628 GCA_032468095.1 Pareas carinatus
ATAATTATTCAAATGATTACTCGAAAGTGGTTATTGAAATCACTTGAATTCAAGGTGCAATGGACATTACCACATTGCTTTTTGCAGTGTTGCTTTACCTTTTGCTAAGGAAGATAGTGGTTTATGCTTTTTTTCCCCTCCAACACTTCCAGGTAGTAGAAGAAATGGAGAAGTTGAAAGCTGAACAAGAAGCACGGCAAAAAAAGCTACATTATCTCAGAGCTGAGTTAAACAGACTTTCAAAACAACAAGGTACTGTCGCTTCTCATGCCCCATCTTCCCTGGGATGTTTTAAAATATATTTTAATATCATAGTTAGCTGGATTAAATGAGTTATGTTTGCTTCCTTTCTATAATACGCATCCCAGAATTTATTAAGTGCATCATATATGAGTATAGGCAACATTAGCTTGCTCTACATTCAGTCATGCACCTCTTGTGGCATTTGAGCAAGCCATAATACCTAATAATGTTAATAATTACAACCATTTGCATTTATGAACATACTTTTCTTGCCTTTTATACTCAACCACTTTGTTTAATTCAGGAGAAATGCTGCGGAAGAAACGGAGGGAGAAGGATGGACACAAAGACCCCTTACTAATAGAAGTCAACCGACTGCAAGATAACATTGTGAAGGAAATAGCTCAGCTGAAGATGAATGCTGATGCTGCGGAGAAGAAACAATCTGAACTTGACAAGGTAGCCCAGATCCTGGGGATTAATATTTTTGAGAAATCCCGGAAACTATCTTCAGAAAGTAAAGACTCTTCAGAAAATGCAAGAATTCATGAAAAAACATCTGATCCAGTCAAGGTAAATTCTAGGTGCTGATGTTAACTTATAGCCTGTATGAAATAAAGGGCATTTTTTCAGTATGAATGTGTGTGTGTTTGTGTGTGTACATGCACTGTGCCTTTCAGTTGACTAATGATGACTGTCTGGACAATTCCCTGAAGATTTCTTTGTAAGATTTCAAAAATGGTTTTGCCATTACCTCTTTCCTAGGGCTGAGAAAGAGGAATTGGCCCAATTAATATAATAGACAGTCTTTGTACAAGACTTGAAATAATCATCCAGAGTTCTAAATACAGGTGGAGGTAGGGATGTTGCACATCTATTATTCTATCTATTTTGAGGATTGTGCATAGCACAACATAGAATCTTTCAACTATTACATATATTATAGCCCTACACATAGATTGCATGCAAATCCCTTCAATGTATGTCTTGTGGCTTACATTTACATTTAATTCACTGATTACTTATCTGCATCTCAGTGGAAGTTCTTGCCTGTTGACTGAACAGCATCTGAACCAGTAACCTCAGCCCACGGCAACAATGAAATTTTCATTGACTTGACCAGTATTTAATTTGTACTGCAGTTGGTCTCTCTGTCTATATCTTACATGCACATAGACACAGTATTACGTATGCATGTACATATGTCAGTAAGCATAAATGTGACATTTACTAAAAGCTGATTTTAAGAACCTGTCTTATTGTATAACTTATAGATTTTTTTTTAATGTAGGAATCAAAAACTAATAGTGACAGATTCAAGGGAAGGAGTTCTAAGCCTATGGAATCTTCTTCACAGCTATCTAAACAGCAGTTGCAAGGGACCAGTATTTATGACTACTATGATACAGGGAACCATTGGTGTAAAGATTGCAATACTACCTGTGGAACTATGTTTGATTTCTTCACACATATGCATAATAAGAAACATAGACAGGTATGTGTCCATCCCTCAGTTTATCATTAATGTATGTAAGCTATAAAATATATTTTTAATGGCAAAGAATTCCATGCTGATTAAGAATTCCTTTAAAAAGTTTATTTTTGTGATAGTTTATTTAGCATGGTCACCAAGTTTCTATTCACTTAAAACTGACTTGCACAGCAACTAGTGTGGAACTTCATTATTCAATCTATATTTATCAAATATATTATGTCATTAAATCCTAAACTCTTATGGAAACTGAAGGTTTGTGGCATCTTATGTGACATGTGAAATGTATATTCTATGGTGTCTCTACCATAAGCAAATGTGAAAAAGCTGCCATTTATTCTATTGGTCTGAAATTTTTTCAATGTAAGAATCCAAAATTATTAATAAGAAATCTGGGGGGAAAAGGCTAAGCTTATAGAACTCACTTTTAGTGGGGGTTGTAACCAGTTGTTTAAACCATAGCATCAGCTTGATTTGACTGTAATCTGTGGAGTGATAGAGTACATACATACTGATATGTTTTAACTTTTCATACTTCATTTGTAGTAAGTTATAGGGGAGAGAGGGATTGCAATTCTTCTGCATATGCTGCTTATACCAATTTCAATTTGATTAATCTTAACTTTGACCAAAAGCTAAACTTCCTTTTTATGTATTGGTCTATATGTTTTTTGTCATTGTGCAAATAGACCCTGGATCCATATAACAGACCCTGGGCAGCAAAGACTCAAATTGAAACAAAGCAGGAAATCACAAAACGAATTGACAAAATACCTGTTCCAGCCAAAGGTATACTGTGTGTCTTACCTTTAGTTGCTCAAGGCACACTGTCACAGGGCATCACAATGTTAAGCAGTATGCGACTTTGGTTGTTTGCTTATTATTTATTTATTTATCAAATTTATTTGTTGTTCATCTCACAATTCTGGCGACTCTGTTTAGGTTTTTTTCTAATTTTTAAGCAATTTTTTCTACATTAATGCTTTACTTTAGAAGTAACTAGTAGTGCAAAAGCAATTTATATTTGATCCGTATATTGGGTTGAAATAACTATCATAAGGATGATGGATAAAAGTAGTTTTTTATTTAAAATTTCAGATCAGATTATTCTAATAGGAATTGTGTTTAAGATCCATAGCGTATTTTGCTGGTAATATTTTAATTTTTGCTTTATGCTTGCTAAAAATTACAGAGTTTCTTAATCTATTTTTGTGACTGAATTTTGCGGTGGGGGGGGATTTTAGGTTCTGAATTTCTTATCCCAGTCACTGGATATTACTGCCAACTCTGCAGTGAATTCTTTGGAGACCAGATATCAGCAGAACAACATGTGAAAAGTCATCTACATAATGAGAAATATAAGGTTAGTGTCCAGAATATTAGTTTCATTGAAGTATATCTAATTAGCGTCACACCTTTTAAAAGCAATTTTGTTCATCTCAACTTCTGTTAATGGCAAGACAGGACATTATCCTTTCACTTGGTAGGCCTGGGAGACAATCTTTGGCATCTTTAGTTATAGCTAGGACATGATATTCTGATCTTAGGGCAGAGGTTTTCAAACTGTGGCCCGGGGACCCCTTGTCTCCATTTCAAGTTGCCAAGGGGTCTGCAGACAGATCAAGAAAAGTCTTGAAAAAGTAATATACATGAATTGTCGATTAGTTCAATTTGTGGGAACGGGATCCTCCATGTAGCAATAACATGTTTTGGGGTCAGCAGCTTGAAAAAGTTTGAAAACCCCTGCCTTATTGAGTTATTGTCTGTAAGTGCAGACTGTGCTGAAGAATCAGAAGTGTGATTTCACATAAGGCAGGTTATAACATTTAAATGCGGCTTTATTTAACTTTTTTTTTTTACATTTATGTTGTTATCTGCCACTTTTGTCTTTTTCATTTTGTTAGAAACATCATCTCAATATTCTTAACTTAGTAGAAATTCAGAAAGTTTTTAATGCTTGGCTTGTGCTACTTAAAAGGAATAGATTCTATCATCCCTGTCCCCCCAGCCTCTTTCCCAGTAAATGCAATTAATTCATCAGGTAATAGAATAAGAAAGAGAATAAATTAAGAATCCAGAGTTATTCCAATGGAGAATTGATGTATGAAGTAACAATGGTGAAATGTTTCCTTCCACCCCACAGAAACATGTGGATGAGAATCCTCTCTATGAAGAAAGGCGGAATCTGGATCATCAAGCAGGATTGTCTGTGATTCAGGAAACTGAACGCAGGCTGAGACGGAAACTGTGTGAAAAACAAAAAGAGGAAAAAGATGAGAAAGCAATAAAAATAGTAAAGAAAGAAGAAACAAAGAATATCAAAGAACCAGAAGATGGGGATAATGAATGTGAAATTAGTAAAAGGCAAGAAATCCCTAATGGTGAAAAATGTGGAATTAAACTTAAATTGAAGAAAGATGACAAAGAAATGGAGAAGAAGGAAGAGAGAAAAGAGGAATCTGAAAAGGAGTCAAAACTAACGACTTTTGGGAAATTCAGTTGGAGAAAGAATGAGAGAGATGAAAAAAATCAGGAGAAAGATACAGCTGTTTCTAAAGAAGAGAGCCTTGAGGAAGGTAAGGATAAAGAAAGTAAGTCCCAATCTGGAAAGCAAAACTCAAAGTCCATTGCAATTAAGTTATCTGGAAAAACCGTTATTCCACATACAAGCCCCTGGACACCGGTTGTTTCAACTTCATCGCAAGCCAAAATCCGCCCCAATTTACCAATCCCAGTGATGGTTCTAAGGAAGACTGCAGTTACAACAGTAAGCAAGCCAGCACCTCTAAATACTTTTTTGTCTATAAAATCTTCTGGTACCTCTGCCAAGCCTCTGCCAGTTGTCAAAGAGGGAAACCCAGACATTGTTTTGCCACCAGATATTATATCAAAAGCATTTGGGGGAGAAGTAGTAGTTTTAAAGGGATCGCAGGAGGATATAAAGGTACCTAAAGAAGCAGAGGAAGATGAGCATAACAGTGAGACAAAGGCTGTGGAACATGCAAACGTAACGAATACCCAGGAAGATATAGTGGCAAAAGCTCAGGCAAAGGCACGGGAGCTTGCAGCAATGGTGAAAGAACAAGATGTCCCACAAATTACAAAAACAAACGAGCAATCTCTAACTTTTGAGAGGCTGCATAGGCGCCCCCCTCTACTGCCACTACCTCCAGGACCTCCATTGTCACTATCTGTACCACAGCCACCACCGATAGCATTTGTCCCTCCACCCCCTCCACCAAAACAAATGGTTATCCTGGCAGATGATATGGCACCCGGCGTATCTGAGGATGATAAAAATATATTGGAGATGCCCATGTGTCCTCGCCCCTTGCCACCTCCAACTGTTTTTGGGGAGCATGTTATGAAATTAAAGAAAAAGAACTCTTCTCTGGCTGCAGGTAATGCTAAAGCTCTATATGACATTTTTTACAATCGTAGCGGGAGGAATCCAGCTGAGAGCAAGCTAGTGAATTCTGCAATTTCAGAGAAAGGAAAATTTAATCCATTCGAGAAGGAGAAAAGTACAAACCTACAGATAAATTCCAAGCCAAGTTGTAACCCTTTTTCAGAGGAATCTCTTTGCAGTGGGTACACTTCTTTGGCTAGGAACCCAGAAACAGAGGAAGTAAAAGATGAGAAAATGATGACAGCTGATGAAGAAATTACTGAAATCAAAACCAGTGTTGAGAGGGACCTAGAAAAAATCTCCTTTTCAGATATACGGTCTACATTGTCAGAAGCAGATGATCTAGCAAGAAGTACCTCTTATCCATTCCATAATGAGGAAGAAATGGAAATTCCTGTTCCATCTGAATTTAACAAGAAATCATCTGAATCTGAGAAAACTCAGTTAGCTGTGCAGATAGAAAAAATGAGCTCTCTTCCTTTGGATGACTTTAATGAGCCATCTGTTAGCCTTGAGACAACAGAACATAACATTTCTGATGAACAGTCCATCATACAATTCTCTGAAATATCTAATGATCTTCCAGAAACTGTCTCTGATTCTATACAGACTGACAGCTATTCTAAAGAATCATCAATTGATCTAAAACTAGACACTATGGAATGTGATAGTGGTAAAAGTCCTCAGCCTTCAAAGATTCAGTATTCTGATTCAGAGCTAAACAACGATGAATTAGACTCTTTCCTTACAAACAATGAACAAGAGGATTTGAATAGTTCTCAGTTAAAGGATGATGATTTCAGTGTAGTTAATGCTCTAGAATCTGAAGAGATTACAAGCGAGAATTTTGTTAATATAACAACAAGTACCACAGTAGAGAAACATGAACAAATCAATCAGTTCCCATTAAGCTGTGAAACCAAGGAACTCCAGGTGGAAAAAACAGAAGTGTTGGACACTACTACTTCTCCAAATGAAATTAAACCTAGTTATGTGGAATTCATGTTTATAAAGCATGATACACAAAAACCGTCTGTCTCTGATTTGGAATTAAGTGGCACTGAAGAGAGAAGAACTGTAGAAACAGAAAGTGCTAATTTTTTAACTATTCAGCCAGAAATGGGCCAAGAATCACTAGATCCTCTTCCAGCAGAAATCAGTATTGGACATCTTGGAGAGATGACCCTTTCCTTCACAGACCTGAATACTGAAGTATTGAATGCATCAGCAGCTGATAATTTTGACTTAAACAATACGTATCCAGAACTTAGTTTTGAACAGCCTACTACCTTTTCTCTGGATTTAGAAAATGAAGGAGTCTCTCCAAAATCTGATAAAACAAAGACTATAGATTCTCCCAGACTGAAACCAAATTTGGAATTAGAAACCATTGATTTCACTCTGGGAAATATTACAGTGGAACATGAAGTGGTGGATATTCTGCCAACTGAAATTTTAAATGAGGACGATGCAGATAGTCCAAAGTTAGAAATGGTTGCACCCGTTTGTTTAGACACTAGCAAAATGAGTGGGTTGGACACTGACCAACCAGTGATTGAATCTGAAATAATTAATTTTGTTGCATTTACCCCTGATGATGATCAAGAGGAGAAATTTTGCTCAATGGTTTCAGATGCAATTATTCCACATGTGGTGTCTTCTGCATCAAAGGGTGACACGGCAGAAGTAAGCATACCCCTTGTTCAATTGCAGGATGTGTCTTCTGTTTCCATGTCCCAACCACCATATAGTAGCAAAGGAGATACATCTGATAAACTGTTGTGGAGCTGTGGTGGGGAAAATGTACAAAATCAAACTGTGACATGTATGGAATCCATCCTTCCAAAACTAAAGGAATCTATAGAAGTGGGAGGTTCAGGTGACAGTGAATTGTACAGTCTCAAGAATCAGATGCAGACATCCATAGATAAACTAATAAAGACAGAGGAAGAAAAGGATGATGATACATGTGAAACTAAAAATAAGTTGGCTTTAGAAGTAACTGACAAATCTGCAGAACACCTGGTAAGTACAGACAAAATTGTTCCAAATCTTTAAGTAGCAATTAGAAATTTTGTAAATACTATATTTTAGCTTAAGTTGAAAATATAGCTTGCACTAGTCTTTGTCAACAAGCCTAAAATTCTGCCTAAAAACTGTACATCAAGCTGTATTGTATATATCTGATTGTGTAAAATATTTCTTTTTCAGTCCTGGACTTGCAGCCATTAAAAATGGATTTCTCATCTGTAGTTTGTGTTTCGGCTATGGTTTGGGTTTTTTATTATTATTATTTCTGTTAAACTGTGACTCTACTTCTTATATTTTTCTTTGACTTTTTATGGTTTCTGATTTATACAGCTTTTGTAAATAACATTCCAAGTGCAACACTGACAAGCGCAAGAACTTGTGTTCAGGACTTGAGAAAAAAAGAAGGATCTTGTTGAACCATTTAAGCAGAAAGTTTCTTTGAAACGTTATGCATGTTTCATTGCACAAAACGTAAAATGTATAAAAAGTGTTCTGCATTTTTCATCATGCAGAAGATTGTTCTGTGTTTTTTACTTGTTATTATCTTGTTGAACTACACCTGTAATCAAGACTGTGATGCCATATTGTATAAAATCCTGTGTGGATGCCATCTCACTGAGAAGAAGAAATATGTATCAACTCACTTTTGGAGAAAGAAACTCTTCGGTAAGGCTGTGGCCCATCAATTGGACTCTGCATATTGAGGTCACTTGCATGATTTAAAAATCACATTTTATTTTACTACATTGTGGTACAGTAACTATTTGTGTTAAATTGTTTAGCAGCTGCCTAACTCAGAAGAAATTGAAGATCTGAACTTTGCTCTCTGGATTGGATTACCATCATATAACCAGACATTACATGCCTGAATGAATCCCTGAGCCACAAAAAATACTGTTGTGTGAAGGTTTTCATTTATACAACTTGTCAAGAAACGCAGTCATGTTTGCATGGATTTATCTAAAAGGTTTTATCTGTAAATTTAAAATAAACCCATGATGATCTATGACATGATAAATATTTCTTCTGTGTCTTTTTGTGTCTACTTCTATAAGTAGTGTTTGGATTCTGTGGTTGCGATAAAGCTGATGAAAATCTTTAAAAGCTTCAGTTATCTTCCTTTAAGTTTTTCATCTTTCAAATTCATCTGATTAGCCACTTTAGAGAAAACATTGCTTAAACATCACAAATAATTATACACCTTCTATTTTAAAATAATGCTTTAAAAATAAACTTGTTTTGAATTTTAAATATTTTAAATACAAGATCAGTCTGGATAGGAGATATTAAATAACTTGAAAATACAAGAAAAAAATACACTGGAAATAAATGACAATATTAGAAATTATTTCTTGTGAATGTATAATCCCTTAAATTATGAAATGTTAATAAACTTAGTGCTTTACTAACAAATTTCTTTTGGTGCCTTGACTCCTGCCACCTACATGGATAAGTCTTTGCAGTTTTCGTAGTAGCATTTAAAAAAAAATCATTTGCCATTGCACTATTCCTAGAGCTAAGAATGACTGGTCCAAACCCTAGTTGGCTTTATGCCTTAAATCAGTATTAGAGTTCATAGTCTCCTAATTTCAAGACCAATCAGAATTTAGGTTCCCAGCTAGCAATGTAGCAGATTTTGAGCACAACCTCAAAATAGCACATGTAACCAGTGATAGAAATTATCAAATGTAGGCTTGCATAAACCCAGAAATATAGCTAAGATGTTATTGTCTTTGCATCATTGTACTTAGGTTTGTATAAAACCCATTCATTTAATAAATATTTATATCCTCAGTTCAGCAAGATTCCAAATAATTTACAAATATAATAATATAGCAATAATGATAGCAAAACAAAATCACAATATCATGAGATGCTGTAGCTTGCACCCACACAGTAGGTCAACTTGTTAAACGTGGAATGCTAGTAAGTAAATGGATGTAAATCTGTTCATCTTGCACTGTTTTGTTGCATACTGCTGATGGTTTAAGGGGTTGATTAAAGAATCAAGTTTAATATACACTCTTATTCTAATAAAATTAATTATTGAATTTCCTAGCACTATCCTATCAAGGTACTAAATGTACAACCTTTTCTTCTTCCCCTCCCAGTAATTTGTAACTTTTACAATAAGGCTCTGAAGCATGTTAGATTAAGAGATGACAACTGGCCAAAGGGCAGGCATTGAGCTTTATAGGGTCTCCCCAGTCTAAGTCAGGGACTGTACTTATTACATAACACAGGATCTCATAATTTCGCTTACTCTGGGTCAGATTATTATAGCAATCTCTTCCTCGATATTCAACAAGCCCCACTCATTAACCTTTATGAAACTCATTAAGATGTTGCTTTCCCCCTTATGGGTATATCTGTATTTTGTAGTGTAAAAGAGGAGTTAAGGTTACAATGGGAGATGAGGTTTTGTAGAATTAGCATAATTTAGCTTATGTTTCTTAGATGTTATATCATGTATTTTACTCTGGGAAGTCGGGGAGGGGGGAGCAGGAGGGGGTCTGGAAGGAGGAGGTGGAAGGAGGGGAAAAATTTTTAAAAATATGTTTTGGTTTACTTTTTTTGTTTGTAAAACTTTTTAATTAAAAAAAAAGATGTTGCTTTCCCCCAAAGCATTAGAGGCCAGTTGAGTGGGAGTCCTCCTGTGGGTTTTTTTATTGTGTGTTTGGTAGCCATTTTATAGCTTGTATTTATATATTATCTAGTTTCTGCTTTACGGGTATTTTTTAGTGTATGCTTTTACTATTTATGAGTTGGGAGGCCTTATATATCTTAAAAATAAATAATCTGGACTAAGGTCTTAAATTTCTGAGTAGAATTCCTACTTCATAGATAAGTAAGCAAGCTTCTAGAGGACATCATAATTGTCGTCATTTAGCCCATAATAAGCCAGGAATGAGTATAGTTAGAAAGAAACAAGTAAGGATAATAAGCAGTAGCTGCAGATAGAGAGATCAATGAGAAAAAACTAGAAAAATTTGTAAATATAAAACACCTTCAAATGGACAAGCAAATGCGGGAGGAAAAGTAGTGGCAGTAATAGTGGTTGGTGTGCTTGGTGCTATAACAAAGGATCTGAGAAGGTGCTTGTATACGGTATGAATGGACAAAATCTCAAAAAAGTAGCATTACTTGGAACAGTACATCTATTGAACAATATCCAAGATCCTTGAGAAGTATTCAGTAGTCGAAAGCATGTCTAGTCAGAACCATCAAGTAGACTGTATAAATAACAGCATTGTTGTTTAAATGTTTCCAAATAACGTAATTCAATTAATACTGAAAAACATCTTAGATTTGATTCTGCATTTAAATGATAAGCTTATATTTATTAATCAGAGATTACTTTTGCATGCAAATGAAGAATGCATGTGAAATTGTATAACCAAGGATAATCTTTAAAAATTGGTCTGAACTATATTATTATTTTAGAAACTTCAAGGACAATGCAAAAGAGAAAGTATTGCTGTCTATTGGGGTAAGAAGTGTGATTTTACAGATAAATTCTTGCTCTTAACCTTTTCTTCTGAATGTTGAAAATTTGCAGGGTCTCTTGCTTCAAATATCTTACAGAAATGAATGTTACTGCTTAAAATTCTTTAGTCTTTTTTCCCAATAGTTCTAGTGGTTGACTTGAAACTAATGTATGTTGAGACAATTCAAGATCACATTCTATTATTCTCACATGGAATCTGAATTATGCTTTTATATAGGTTCAGCCTTATATGACCCTAACTTTCAAAATAATAAACTATGAATTGGAGAAAACCTTTCTTCTTTCATCCATCTTGCACACATCCATCTTGAGTACCTGCAAGCCAAATGTTGATCCCCTGACAGCCAGCTTCAGCGGCTTATACCTTTCTGCTTTATTGAAATGGTTACAGGTGCTAATTCCCTGAGGCCTGGCCTGAGGCAATGTTCATCTTCTCCAAAACTGCAGAAATTCATAGCTGAAAATAAAGGACTCATCATCCACATTTTGGAAGGATTAACATGACAAACTGATTTCCCTCATTGCTATTTTTAAGTGTTTGGCCAAGTTGCAAATACATTCAGAAGTGTAAATATGGTCATGGAGATCTGCCACAAATGACAGTTTACACATTAGACACCGTTGCTAATGTCACACAGTTTCAAGCAACAGATATATCTATACATTTCATACTTTGGAACATTGCACAAGCTCAGACTTTACTTGAGGTGTGTCACATTGAGCTCTCTGATGACTTATTCTTTCTGTATTTTCTTGCATTGAGTCTGCAGCATGAGAGTGTTATGGAAAATCATGAAAAATAGGTTCTATACAGTGGTATCGCTCATTAAGCTGGTAACTAAATCTCTACATGCTGTGTCACTGGAAAAAAATATCAAGCTCTATGCATATTATTATGTTAACTATGTTATTGCTGTTCAGCAGTGTAAATACCTGGGCTGGAAACTTTGAGAAACTCCCTTAGAAGTGCATAGCAATCAATCTGTTGAAAATCATTGTTAATGTGAAATGCACATCAGAAGTAACCAATTTGTAAAAATACTTTTTTTCAAACATTTTTTCACTTTAATAGGAGTTCTAAATATAAGAAACTCAGGTTTCCAAGACAGTGACAGAAATCTGAATTCTGATGAATAAATCTGAGCACAAATACATAACTTTTTTACAACTCTAATATTTCTTTAACCTCAAAATTATTGTTCTCTATACCATAATAGGAACAGGAGGTTCAGAGGCCAGAGAGGTGATGTATTTTCTGGTTTCAGGGGACTACAATGAAACACTGGATGAATCAGCCTAAGAGACTCAGGGAGGTCAAGTTCCATAGTAACGGAATTCACAATGCATTTTATTTGGAAAGGCCTTGTGTATTTTGGGCCCAGTTTCTTTGATGTCTGTGTAGACTTCAGGTACTTGTTGGAGAGACAGACATGGTCACCGACAGCAAATTCCTTAGGTTTGCAACTATTCTTATCTGCCTGCTTTTTAAATGCTTCCCTGGCTTCTGCCAGCAATTTCCTGCCTGCAGGCCAAGTATTCCTCAATTGGGCCATCCATTCTTGCAGAGAGGGAATGAGGTGAGTGTGTCTTCTACTGGGAGTTCAGGCATTGACACAAGGTCCTGCCCAGTGGCAATCTTAAAAAGGGGTGAACCCAGTGCTGTAGTGTACAGAATTATTGTATGCGACCTTGGCAAATGGTAGCAGGTCAGACCAGTTATCCTGCTGGTAATTAATGTAACATCTAAAGTATTGTTCCAGTACCCCGTTGGCTCTCACAATTTCCATTCATACAATGGTGGTGGGAGGCGCTAACTCCCTGATTGGTTCCCAAAAGCTTCAGGAACTCTTTCCAGAACCGAGAGGTGAACTGCAACCCCCCCTGTCCAAAATTGTAATGCTGAGGAGCCCCATGCATTCAATATATGTGCCAAACGAAGAGTTTGGCCAATGCTTTGGCTGAGGGTATACTCTGGCATGGGATAAAGTGCACCTGTAACCACCCAAATGACCGTGTCTTCAGAGCTTTCAGACAGCTCCACTATGAAGTCCATAGATACTTCTTTCCAAGGAGCCCTCAGCCACCTTCTGGAGAAGGTCCAGGGTCTTCCCTTGGGAGTCTTTTGCCAGGCCATCTAGGCCTGATAGGTCTATCAATTTTGGTTTCGTTTGATATTTTTCTCTCAGTCTAGACATAAATATAGCAGTTTTAATATTTATTATTAAACTTTTATTCTGCCCATCTCACTGAGCTAATAATATATACCGTAAATAGTAATAGAACTGTGTGTGTAAAAACTTTTTAGAATGTTGTTGCAATAAAACAGTAATCCATGGGCCTGAAAATACTTAAATTATCAGATTCATAATCTTAAAATAATTCTGTGTGGATCAGATAATTCAGATTGAACCTTCTGACCAGATAATTTGTAGGGATAGATGATGGGACTTCAATTTTAATTGGAGGTAAGTTCAATTAAACTCAATTTGAATAAATACTTTAGACAATAAAAAACATTCAAACCACAGTATGCTTTTCTTTTAATCCTCCTGTTGATCTGTGAGGTGATATTCAGTAAAATTCTGCTTCTAGTTAAGACATAGTTGTGAAAACAACATATTAGTTTTTCAGGAACTTTTATAGGACTAGTGAACTGAAAGGATTGTAGGAGCATGAGAAATCTTTACCTTGCCTGACACTGCCTGACATAAAAAGAAAGAAAAGAAAGAAAGATGGATATATGATCAGACTAATGTGTGTATGTTTATTATAATAGGTCATATGAAATGTTTGTGTATGCATGTACGTGCAAGTTATAAAAATTCAGGACCCATCCCAGGCTCCTCTGTATTGCTAGCCACCATGGTATATACAATGATAGAGAATAAACAAAAACAAAATAATAAACAAAAACAAATTAATATTTGCTCAGTGTAACCACAATTCATCTTCAAAAAATCAGTGCTAAATATTAACTACAAATACTTCTAGAAAATGCAAAAAAAAGATCTTGAAAAATAATGCAAAGTTTGCCTCTCATAATTTATATAATATTCAAGATTTTAATTCCTCACATTTTATTTTTTACTGAAGGAATTCTTAATTTTCTATGATTACTTGAATTGATGGATTTTGATGATATTAAGATTAGTATTCATTTGTTTTCCTTTTATAACTTTTGATTTGATGCAGACATCTTCCCCCGCATCATTTGTAGGGAAGAAAACATGGAACAAAGTACATTACTAAGCTAAATAGATAATGCAGAAAATGTTTTATTGCCTGTTGTTAGAATCTTCAATATGATTATAGAAAAATGTTTATTTTTATGTCTTAAGTTCATTAAAATTATTATAAAACTACTCTGGTGAGTGGCTGTTTTGTCAACTGTTCTGTTTATGATTGTCAGTAGCTCTTTGATAGTTCAACAATTCCTCAAGATATTACAAAATATGTATGCTTCCCACCTCTGTAGCAATGACATTTATATGAAGTGAGGCAAGGTGACTAATAAGATAATCACCTAAGTAATACTTTATATATTGGAAACATGAAGTACTTTGTGTCTCATTTGTCTATGTGAAAATTGTATAGGAAATAGAAAGTTGATCTAGACATTTATTTCCCTGTTTCCATCTTTGAGATTCATAAAGGTAACAGCAGAAATAATGGATGGGTGTCATTCTCAAGGTTGTCATTCTGTGTCCTGAGGTAGAAAGTTATGCCTGAGATGAAAAATGCTACTGATTTGGAGTCAAGTTCAGGTTGCACATCAATCACCATAGGTTGCTTGCATAGATGTGCCTACAATTGCTTTGGATAGGATGGATGGTGGGGGATCGAAAGCATTGTAAGTACTTCTGTGGATATTGGCTTCCCTCTTATGTATCCATGCAGAACGTCAGCGATATTAATACATTAATAATTTTCAGTCAAAAGCAAAACCTGACAAAATGTGTACCTTGTGTAAAGCCTTGAAAGTAGTTAGCTTTTTTTTTTAGAGATTTCCATTTCTTGGACTTAGAAGTGTGTTTGTTTATGTGATTTATATGGCAGCCCACTCAGTCTCAGTGACTGAGTGGCTTACAAACATGAAAAAACTCAATATAAACGAATGAAAAAGTTGCTCCAACCCCTGCCGCGTTGATAACACACAATCAAATGAGCCACTTATTTACGTATTTATGTATGTATATAAAAAAAATTGCCACCCATTTTGTATCCAATAACTGGGCGGATGTGCTCCATCCACTTAATGGTCTCCATCCCACTCTGGGTTCCCCAGGCCTGTTGGCAGAACTAGGTCCTCAGGGCCTTGTGAAAGAATGCCAGAGTGTGTGTGTGGGGGGTGTCAGTCTAATTTCTGAGAATGATGTTCCAAAGGCAGGGAACCACCACAGAGAAGGCCCTTCTGGGTCTCATCAGATGTAATTCTCTCTACATGGGGCTCCCCTTGGGGCGCATCCGGAGGCTCCAGCTTGTGCAGAATGCGGCCGCGCGGGG
>JANHFO010001699.1:25009-48130 GCA_032468095.1 Pareas carinatus
ATCTGCCGCAGACTTCCCTCACCAACTCCCCCCCCCTGCAAGCTCTGGAATGCTCTTTCATACCTGGTGCAACTTGGACAAAATAGGGCCCGTTTTCTCCTTTTCTTCATACTTCTCCACCTTGGATTGCAGCCGCTTGTAATCTTGTAGGACTTGTTCACGACGCTTTACTGCCATATTTAGGCTGGGAAAGACACCGCTGAATCTGTGGGGATATTTTTTTAAAAAAATTATTTTGATAGTCTCAATTACCGTATAGCCTTTAGGTTGATTGTTCGCTGAGAGCAAGAGCTGGATGCTATTTTAATTTTAATTTTTCACTACAGAGAAATAAACTTTTCCTCTTGTTTTTTCTCCAAGGATCTCAGAACGCAGGGCCCTTCGTTCCTCCGCATAAAACTGCCTAGTCGAGATATTAGTTGGCTCAAGCTGATTTACGGGAAACATGGATGCCAGTTAGGGGTTTCAAACAATGGGTCTCCATCCTGACCCGGCGCTTTGTGGAAACTCTATAGCGTGTTGCCTCTCAAGATAAACGAAAGACCCACGGGAAACCCACAGCGTGGATATTCATTTGGCACAGAAATATTTCCTGTCACCGTGAATTTTGGCATCATTGTTTTCACAAATCAACTGGAGGCCTCCCACAAGCCGGCATCTCAATTGCGCCCATTTGACAAGTTGGTTCAGGAAACGGTGCTCCCTTCTAGCCGCAAAATCAAATCAAGGGCAACTAAAGAATGCTTCTTGTTTGGTGTTGAATGTCCTCCAGCCCCATCAATTACCATCAAAGGCACATGTTTTTCTTTTGGCTTCGCTGTAATCGTTTCTTTCCTTTTTTTCTTTCTCTTTTTAAAAAGAAGAACACATGTTATAAAGCAAAACGCAAGACAGCGTACCAGCCACAAAGAATGTAATTTTAAATAGGTTAGGTGCTTTTAAAAAAAAAATCAGCCAGAATGTGAATGGAGCAGGCTTGTCCCTAACAAAGCATTCCAGGTCATCAATATTAATCTTGCCTCATTCAGGGATGGGGCCTATAACAGGCCTTCACTGTGTGTTCAGGGAGGGACACCCACCCCTGCCACAGGGACCCAATAGCTGCAGCGGCAGGGGCCAGATTAATAATCCTTGCATCATTCTGGATGGATCAGCACTGGATGCAGAGGTGGCAGAGAAGTGCAAATATGTTGCTGCTGTTGAAACCGCAGAAAGAGGATCTGCAGCCAACCTTTCTCAATTTCAAATCTTTCCAAAGTTTCTAACTACTGTTTCCACGAACGCTCTGAGCATGGCCATTAGCCCAATCTAGGGAAATTCAATTCATTGCTTTAGCTCTGGAAGACGAGTCAACAAGATGGTCCACTTTTTTGAGATGTGAACGAGGAGGAGGGCTTTGATAAGACAGTAAACTACTAATCAACCATAGAGGTATTGCCGTCTTCATTTAAACTGCACCTTCATGTAGCTATCCAATCGGAATCATCTGGACTCAAGCTTTGTGTCCATTCCTCATTTTCCAAGCGTGTGTGCGTGCGCATGCTTCTACTCCTGGGGATCCCAGCATCTCTCACTACTAGCTGCACTGAGGGAGTAGGCTAGTTGGTGTAGTTCACCAAAAACTAAAAATCGACCAATTCTGTGCCTGAATTTTACTATGGAGCAGCTATGAAGAAGGCAGAAGTTGAAATGGCTTGTCCTGAAGAGATCGGGGCAATAATGGACCCCCAGTCTGACTCTGGGCGAGGCAAGGCAGCCACCCACGGATCAAAGCTGAACAAGGAGGGAAGCAACCTGGAATTAAGAAGAAGCTTCCTATTAACAGCGGAACGAGCTGCCTTCAGAGATTGTGGGAGCTCCATCCCTAGAGGCTTTTAAGCAGACAGTGGCTGGGCAGCCACCTGTCTGAAATGGGAGAGGGTCTCCTGCTTGAGCAGGGGGTTGGACTAGAAGACCTCTGAGGTCCCTTCCAGCTCTGTTCTGTTCTGTCCTGTTCTTACACACATAGTCTGTGTAAGGCAACTGCCTGGGATTATACATACAAGCTGCATTAAAACATCTGGCGGGCCGTGACATCTAGCTCGCAAGATGGTTTACGAGAGACGCGACTTGCTCAAAGTTCACTCGGGGGCCTCCTTTATGTTTTTCCCATTCTGACCAGTCCCCCTCCCTTTCAGTGCCTGTTCATCATTTTTACAGGAGCGCAATGGCTCAGCAATTAAGGACACTGAGCTTTGTCAGCGGGAAACCTGACAGCCTGGGTTCGAGAATGTGAGCTCCCGTTCCTTGCCCCAGCTCCTGCCCACCTAGCAGTTCCAATGTGTGCAAATGTGAGTATATAAATAGATACCACTTTGGTGGGAAGGCCACAGTATTCTGTGCACCTCAGCATACAGACATGCTGCCTACATGACCACGGGAATGTCTCTGGACAACGCTGGCTACCTCAGCTGGAAAGCAAAGATGAATATTGCCCCCAAGAGTTGGACACAGCTGGACAGGGGAAACTTTTACTTTTTTAAAACCTTAGGTGTGATTCTCAAGCAAGAGCATTATGATTTTAAAAAGCAAGGTAAAAACTCCACCTGACTCTGAGTTAATTTCTAATCATCCATATCTTGAAAGCTCAAAAGGCTGAAAGATTAAAGCATAATGTATAAATATTTAGTTTGGAAAGTTGCTTCAATTACTTAGCTAAGGTGCTAGTAAAGAACATTACACTCCACTGATTTTTCAGCATCTTTTAGATGAGGTGCGATAACTCTATAAGTACTAGTTTAATGAACACAGTTTAAAAGAAGTTGTAAGTCTTAGAATCAAATGTCTCTCTCATGAAATACATTTTGCTTCAATCTTGCTGAAGACCTCGTGTTAATTATGGTTTCCAGGAATCATGGGGACAGGAAAGAACCACAAACTTTTACACACAGACCAACCCCTATGATTTTCTGATTAATCAATGATAGATGGTGGAGTTGGGGAGACACAGGTTCAAATTCCCTGCTGTCTACAGAGCTTATGAGTAACCCTGGTTCGGTCGCTCTTACAGCCCAACCGACCTTAGAGGGTAGACCAAGGGGAGACTTCTCCCATGCGGTCTGCCTTGAGCGCACAACTTATGAGGCATATATAAATGCAATCCATTTTAATTCAATTCAGGCCTTGTTTAATATTTTTAATATGTTTTAGTGTTTATGTCGTTTGTATTTTTTACATGCCTGTAAGTCGCCCTGAGTCCTTTGGGAGAAGGGCGGGATACAAATAAAATTATTATTATTATTATTATTAATCATAAATAAAAATAAAGCAGTTCTCAGTTAACAACTCTAACTGGGACCAGCAACTCTGCTGCTAAGCAAAACAGTTGCTAAATGAAGCATGTGACATCTCACTCAGAATGTCATTAAGGGAATCACCCACAGCTGTTAAGCAAGGCATCACATGACCATGACTTGCAACTTCCTCCAGGCTTCCCTATTGATTTTGTGGCCCGGAGGTCGTCGGCTGAGAAGGTTGGAAATGGTGATTGTGTGATTGTGTGGAATTGGCCAAGCAGCTGAACTGCAACCACGTGGCTACAGGGGCCAGTTGTGGGAATCAGTCATTAAATGTCACTTTTTCAGCACCGCCACAGCTTTCAACAGTTGCTAAACAAACGGTTATTAAATGAGGACCACCTGTATGAGCACTCTAGAGGAAGCATTATACCATGAGATGTAAGTGCCTGCAAAGCAACTGGAAGGCACAGAATAGAGTAAATCTGTTCTCATGAAGACTGCCCTCTGGAAATGAAATTTTCCAGAAATTTTACTCTTAGAATTCCACAGTTGGAGTCATAAATAATAATAAAAATCCATTAATAAGGCACTTACTGAGCCTCTATAATGCAGAGATCTAAGTATATCAAACATTATGCTAACAGAGTTTTCTCCTCCTCTTTCCCACCGTTTTGCTGGTACACCATGTTGTGCTCTTAGCTATTTCAAAAGCTGCTGCACCATAAAAACTAATCTATAAAACCGACTCACCTGTAATACTCTGTACGAAAGACATTAGCAGCGGGACAGGTAACGCAGTATTATTTAACACAAAGAGCTATTGACATTCGCTTCTATACTTAGATTTCTACAGTGGCGAGAAGGACTTTGATTTCACAGACTAACTACACAAGCCGTGCTGTGCTACAGTTGCTATAGATTTATACCATGCTGCAGTTTTAGGCCTATGAAAAACAGGAGTCCTGCTGCATATGCATGTGGATTCCCCCAGCTTTTCCTTTTATGTTAATTTAATTTCTTCCCCCCTTCCTTTTTGTGTCATTAATGGAGAGACCGATGGAGGGAGTTAACTAGCATGCTAGCAAGAAGGGGCAAGCTATACGCTCTGCTTACTAATACCAGTTTTCTAGGATTGAAAAATTATCTGTAAAGAAATTTCATCTTAAAACAGTTCTCACCTGTACTCTGAATTTCATCAAAAGGCTTCAAAGCTTGCTTCCTACTTTCATCAGCCACTTTTTAAGGCGGTTTTTCTCCCTGTGGAGAAGGGTTATCTAGAGCAGCGGCCCCCAACCTTTTGGGCACCAGGGAACAATTCCTCGGAGTAAAAGCAGTCCGGAGGGGGCGCGGCTTTGCATGCTGCCTGCATCTCACGAATGGGGCTTGCCTTGTTTGCATGGCCCAGTCGCTGGCATGGCCGAGACCGGTGCCAGTCCACAGACCGGGGCTTGGAGACTCCTGATCTAGAGAAGATCAGAACACCATCTCTGAAGGAGTCTGCAACCGGAGCGCCACAGGTTGACTGCAGGCTCCTTTCACTGGTGCCCTATCAAGCATCAGTGGACGCACACATGTCTTTAGTTTGGTTTTCCTCTGCACTGGCTCCCAGTCGCGAAGAAAATCGCACGGCTTCGGAGCAGAACTGAGAAATGAACCCAACTCAACCAATTCTCAACTCTGAATCTGGAAGACAGACCCTCAGGCCTGCCCCAAAGGATGCCTGGCTTCCGGAACTTCCTTGCTTCATTCTTTAAACGTTGGTGGTCTTGATGCCGGCGCTGAATGCAAACCACATAAAACAGAACCTGGGTTGGACCTGTGGTTTCATTAAAATCAAACTGCTTCCTATCCAGCAAGTAAAAAACTCGAGGAATATGCACGAGCGCAGCAGGATGGTAATAGCTGAAAGGTCCCCAGCATCAGAAGCTCAGCCTGGACTTCAGACCACGGGCCTATAATTTACTTTTGAAAAAACCGTCTCCTCCAATGGTCACTTTCTGTAGGTCTGGCACGAGAGGGACAACAGCCCAGCTTCCTCGGCTATCAGAAGACGATAGGAAGCCCAACCCATGCTTAAAGGAAGCAGGCATGTGCCCATTCCTCACACCTGCAGATGAAGAGTAGCGATACTGTACTGCACTTAACGATCTTGTGGAATGAAACAGAAGCCATTTTAATTAGATTTCAGCCCTTAAAAACATTGAGAAAAGATGTTCACAGATGTGAAAATTTCCCATGAGGCAACACCAAAGTCCTAACAAATATATCACACTTAGTCCTCGGTTTATGGCCAGAATTGAGCTGAACATTTCTGTTGTTAAGTGAGGCATTTGTTAAGTGAGTTTTGCCCCATTTTATGACCTTTCTTGCCAAAGTTGTTAAGTGAATCACTCCTGTTGTTAAGTCAGTAACATGGTTGTTAAATGAGTCTGAATTCCCCCATGGGCCTTTGCAAGTCAGAAGGGGGCAAAGGAGGGTCAGGGGACTCTGAGGCGACGCAGCTGTCATACAGACAACCCCGCTGCCAAGGGTTCCAATTTTTGATCGCATGACCATGGGATACTACAATGGTTATAAGTGCGAAAAGGGGTCATACGTATGTAGGTAGGTATTGAGCATGATCACTGAAGACAAATTCCTTGTGTGTCCATCAGGCAACACATGGCAAAATAAAATTCTGATTTCAGATTCTAAGTCACTTCTTCGGTGATGTGCAACTACAAACGGTCGCTAGACGAATGGGTGAAGCCAGGATGAACTGTGCAGCAAAGGCTTTCATAAACTAGATGCACATTTAGTCTAAATCAGGGAAAACCCGAGATGATAGATGCGACATCGGAGAAGTCTGGAAGGTGCTGAAAATCGTATGTGAGGCTGGCGTGACTTAGATGTCAGCCGCCTAGGCCATGTTGTTTCCCTCCTGAAACAACTGCAGATTCATAATGCATTCATTATGAACTCTGGGGTGGGGCGAAGGATTAAAGTGCTTCATGAGTGAAGTGAGATGGTGATATACGCTGCCTCAATGCTGTTGTCAAGCATGCAGCCTTCATGTGACTGATACAGGTGAAAACTGAACCAGCCGCTTCCTACTACCTGGTTCAATGTCTTACTCACTAGGTTATGGCCAAACACTCTCTGCGAGGCACACAATGAAGGGTGGTTTGGCCCACATTTGCTTATAGAGTGCATTCCATAACCCCGGTTGCATAATTTTGCTTAGGCAAACTCTGGGCGAGACAGTTTCCGGCACAAGATTTACTGACTGTTTTTTCTCCGTATGTGAGGACATGGAATCCTACTCATACACGAAGGGGGGAAAAATCGATGCTTAATGAAAGCGTTGCACATTCTACGTATGTATTTCCTGCAGTGGTGCCAGGCCTGAGTAATCAGACCCACATGTGTCAAGTTTAACTAGCCACTTTATTGTTGCATGCCTATTTCGCAGGAATCTCCCCAGCTTTCGCCTGGAAAAGACTAGAACAGGGTCAAAGACGTGAGTCGGAGGAGGCAGACCTTCCTTTCTTGTGTTTACATAATGAGCCCAGACTAGCCCAGTCCCCGCTTGAACCCTCCTTCCGACAAGGATGGCTGCTTTCCAACATCTGGTTTCCAGAGACAACAGGGCCTAAGCAGCACTACTACAAACCGAGTACAGGTAATCCTCAACCTACGACCACAGTTGACCCCAAATTTATGCTGCTAAGTGAGAAATCCGTTCAGTGAGTTTTGCCCCGTTTTACGATTTTTCTTGCCACATTTGTTAAGCGAAACTCTGCAGTTGATTAAATTAGCGATCTGGCTGTTAAGTGAATCTGGCTTCCCCCGTGAACTCTGTCAGAAGGCCGCACAGTGGGGGATCACATGACCCTGGGACCCAGCAACAGTCCTAATCGGGAGACGGTTGCCAAGCATCCGAATGCAAATCACGCGCCATGGGAGTGCTGCAGTGGCCATAAGTCTGAAAAAAACGATCGTATGTTACTTTTTTCAGTGTCGTTGTAACTCTGAATGGTCACTGAGTGAGCTGTCGTTAAGTCGAGGAGTACCTGTTCTAGAGATTCCTAATACTGCAGCAAGATTGATATGGCCCTGTATCATTTGATTTAATGCAGGAAAGTAGCTTAGTGTCCAACCATCAACTAAGAGCCTTCTGTTAACTGCCCGCCCTTGTCAGAAGCTCCAACGGCTCTCATTACAGATAGTCCCTGAATTATGTCCATGAATGGGATCAAAATTTCCATTGCTAAGCAAGGCTGTTTGTTAAGTGAGTTGTGCCTGAATGGCTGCCATTGTTAAGTGAATCATGTGGTCGTTAAGCCAACATGGCTCCCTCCACTGACTTTGCTTGCCAGAAGTTGGCTGGGAAGGTTGCAGGTCACATGATCCAGGGAGGCTGCAACCATCATATATGCATGCTGATTGCCAAGCACTGAAATTTTGATCACATGACCATGTGCGTGTGTGTGTGTGTGTGCGTGTGCGTGTGTGCGCGCACGCTTCGATTACTGTGAAGACCAGTCACAAGTCACTATTTTCAATGTCGCTGCAACTTCGAACGTATGATAAACGAACGGCACCTGTAAGAAATTTCCCTTGCTTGTTTATGTCTGCAATGCTATACAGACTCAGTGGCATCTGAGCAGTATTTGGAAAACAGCAGACCAATGAATTTTGTGGCTATCCACATGCATGCTATTTTTTTCTCTCTGTGAGGTTATTGGCTTAGCTTTCAACCCTTATCAAAATGAAGCTCAAGTATTTTTGTCTCATTGCTTCATTACAACAGACATTCCAGGCATCTTACGGTATAATCAACTATTTTATATAATGAAAATCCAAAGATCAGTAAAACTGTTCCCATTTATTTTGCTGCACTAAATGAAATTTAGATTGCAACCTTCTAAAGAGAGAACCTTTTTCTCTCTCATTATATTATTCCATAAAAAAATAAATATGTTAATACTGCTCTTGAAATAATTACCCGAGGGGTAACTGCGCATGTCCTCTGCTAGCAAAATCTACCAGAAATGCCCTGATGCACCTTAAAAATTAACACATCCAATAAGACACAAACTTTTGCTAACTGAAATCTATTTCACAATATGCATGATAATAAACCAATTTGTCACAAATCAGATATTATAAAAATGTACATAAAAGCCTTGTTGCTTCAGAGTTATATCTGTTCCTAAAAACTAATTAGCTTATTTGTGTCTCTACTTTATAGCATGCTACTAGCCTTGATTTATCAAAGTGATGTTTTTCCAGTCACTAATGGAAGGACAAAGCACAACAGATTGCTTTAAAAATAGCAACAGGATAGAGATTGAAGTAGCAAGTTATTTTAAAGAACCAGCAACCGCGCTCTCTTAAGATCTTTGAATAAGGGAATCAGATATGATTGCAGAAATAGGAGGAGACTAGCAAAACTCTACCGGTTGCCAGGACCCAATGCCTGTCCGTCTTTAGATCAGCGGTCGCCAACCTTTTGGATCTCACTACATTTAAAATTTTAACTCCTGTGGACCACTAATACGAATTTTTTTGAAAGATACATACATTTGTAAAATATTGATCAGAGAACTTCCATTTTATTAATATAAAAGGCACCTATTTATTATAACAAAATTTAAAAAGCTTATTTAATTATAACAAAAGTTATAACAAACAGAGATCGAGAGAGAGAATGAGAGAATGAGAGAAAGAGGGAGAATTAGAGAAAGAGAGAGAATGAGTGACAGGGTGAGAGAAAGAGAGAAAGAATGAGAGACAAAGACAGACAGAACGAGACAGAATGACACATAGAGAGAAAGAGAGAGAATGAGAATCAGAGAGAGAGAGAATGAGAATGAGAGAGAGAGAGAGAGAGAGAGAGAATGAGAGAGAGAGAGAGAGAGAGAGAGAGACAAAGGCAGACAGAGACAGAAAGATGCGCGCGTGCACACACACACACACAGAGACATACCACTCTGGCTCCACTCCCTCCTCCTCACTTGCACACCGGCTGTGTCAAGCTCTGGGCGCCGCTGCGAGGGTCGATCTGCGTGCCTCAAGGCACCCCACAGATCAATCTCCAGGCACCCATGGGGCAAATTATGAGCCTCCAGGCCCCCCACAGACCGAATTATGGACCTCCAGGTGCCCAAGGGCTGACCTCCAGGTGCCCCATGGGCCGACCTCCAGGCGCCCCATGGGTCGACCTCCAGGCACCCGATGGATCGATCTCTGGGCACCCACACAGCTCCCGAAGGCCTCTAATTCGCCCCGCGGGTGCCCAGAGATTTTTCCATGGAGTGCCCAGAGGCCTGGAGATTGACCCGTGGGCTGAATTAGAAGCCTTCCGGCATCCTGCTGGCCGATCTCCAGGCCTCCCAGTGCCCCGCAGATCCATCTCTGGGCACCCGCGGGCTGAATTAGAGGCCTCCCGGAGTCCCGCGGATTGATCTCTGGACCTCTGGACACAGCGCCGGTCGATCTTCAGGTGCCACACTGGCCAAACTATAAGCACTACTGCCAGCCGAGCAGACCCCTTGCGGTCAACCCAGATCTTCTGGCAACACACCTGTGGGCTGTGGCCCACAGGTTGGCAACCATTGCTATAGAGAATATTGATCGAAGACAGTTTAAACATTCATAGTCATAACCCTCCCCCCAGCACAATAATGACACAGAAAGATACAAGTATCCTTCGTGGTGTAAATCTCTACAGATATATTATTGGAAAGAAACATAACTACTTTAATGTAAGCAGTAGGCTGAAGCAAGGTTCTCATTATTATTCTAGCAGACTGCATTTACAGCAAGAAGAGATAAGGAACTGTGGTAACAAATCCTTAAATCTTCAAGGCATGATCTGAACAATTAATCATTGTGAGACACAGATTGGCACAATCATGAAAATTCCATTCTTAATGCTGTTACATTTGAGGTGCAGAGAAGAATATTTTTTCCTCCATTTGTTTAATCATGTCCAGTTCTCAGAGATTGCCTAGATATGTCCTTAGAGTTTTCTTGGAAAGGTGATTTGGTCTTGCCTCCTTCATAGGACTAAGAAAAGTGAGTGGCTCATGATTGTAGATTTGTAGTCTGGAATAAGATATAACTGTTCAGCATCGGTGAAAAGCATACTGGCAGTTTACATTTGTCTCTATAAAATAAATCCATGTAGATTTTACTCCACTATTTGATGCTGACTATAGGGAGCAGAGCTCATCTTCATTTCAAGGCCATTGAGCCAGCGCTGTCTGAAGACATTTCTGCGGTCATGTAGCCAGCATGACATCATGGAGTGCTGTTACCTTCCCACTAAAGTGGTACCTATTTGCATGCTTGGTTGGCAGAAGCTGGGACAAGAATGGGAGCTCACCTCATAACGTGGTGCTTGGGTTTCAAACTTGGGCTGCCAGCTTTCCAGCTGACAAGCTCAGAGTCTTAACCACTGAGGTACTGTGCCACCCATTTGTCTCTATAGCCAGAGACAAATGGGGCTGATTTAACTGGCAAGCAAGTGTAGAACAGGCACCTCTGAAACGATAAGATGGATATAAGGTGGAGAATTCCTTGCAAAACCTGAATCAATTTAAATGTGAAGCCACAAACACAAACTTAGTTTAGTTTTACCCTGAGCATTCTCATGCAACCGTGGGCAAATTTCATCACTAATCCAAAGACCACTTTGCAGACCAATATATTATTCTTGCATCCCACCAACATGAGGTATACCGACCCACACTTAGAATAATGAATATATTTGAACCACGTAATATGTTTCAAGAGTTCGGATCACACATACCAAGGGGAGGGGTACATGTATAAACCCCAAAGCTGACATTATCCGTAGTATGTCAAGATCAGCCACATTTGCCAAGATTAGGCTTAGAAAACTAATTTTGTTTTCTCCTGCCCTGAATATAAATAACCTATAATGATATTTAGCACAGCAATGACTGCTGTAACCCAATTGAGGGATCTGACATTTTTTCTTGTAATTTATAAATGTATATAGTCATCTGTGCTGGAAATGTCATCCTATATATGTTGAAATCTTATTATTTGAGTGACCTTATTTCATTTCTAACTAAGAATCCCTTGGTAACCTTCATTATCAGAGAGGGGGAAAAATCTTATAGTTTACAGGTACATTCGGTGAGTTGCATATTTTAAAGGGGAAAGGTCTAGTATTTTGTAGATAGGACTGGAAAAAATTCCATTCAGATCCCTTGATGTTCAGCCGCTACTCAATTTAGGCAACACTGAACAAACTCCAATGGTGTGATTCAATGTAATTCCTTTCAAGTCCTATTATTAATATTATAGTCTACTGGATGTCAGAATTAGCTACACTGTGCATAGGAAGAACAGAAATGTCATTTTGCTCAGTATTATTGCAAAGCTTCCTCCCTCTGGCTGCTCATAAGTATGAACTTATCATGCCTTTTACAAAAAAATGTACCAAATATGCAAGATTATGGACATGATATTACCAGCTTCATTGTGCTGCTAGATATTTTTGCAATTTGGATGGGATTTAATGTCCGAGAGATAAAATTTTTATGTTTCTGAGAAAAACTGATTAGTATTGCTGTGGCAGAGGACAATAATTGTGTTTAAACATTATATCTCCTCTTCCATCCTCCCCTGTTTATCATTTGTGTTTTTCACGGCTGATATGGTAAAGGTACAGAGTGATTTGTTGGTAAGCCTTAACAAAATGAAACGAGACATTAAATTCTTGGATGAAAACAATTTTGAATTCTAATATAAAAATGTTACTTCTCTGCTCCTCCGTATGCATGTTTTCCTTCTCTTTCATTTTACGAACTGGCAGAGGACACTTCTTCATTCTAACCCAACTTCCAAATTAGACTGAAATTGTGAGATCCAATATGCTGAGTTGTGCAGTGGTGTTTGCATTTCCCTGAATGATTTATAATGTGATTTCGGATGTTTAATGTATTTCTTTGGTTGGGCATTCTCTTGAAACACAGAGAAATACACAGAAACATTTTTCTTGAAGAATTCTGATGTCCACCAGGGATAGCCCTGAATTTCAATTAAGATGTAAACATCACAATGATACAGCCCTACTAATCCTTCAACAGGGATATATGTATGATTAATCAAACTGTAGTGCGCAATTCCTTGGTTTAACATAGCTTGAAAACAGAGTTCTTTGGGATGAGCCTGCCTTGGATAAATAGCCAGAAAGTGTGTGCCTGGCAAGACACAGTCAGTAAAGGCAACAAAATAAGGGTTTTTATGCAAATGCTACCAAGCAATGGCAAAAGAAAAATCAATGAGAATCAAAATCTAGATCCTTGATGATTTTAAAATAAAACCAGTGTTGATGGCAGTTTGATTTCCATAGGTAAACTATCCATTATCAAAAGGAGTTAAGTAGCACGTTTTCAGACTAACAAGCATCTAATGAAGTTGTATCTATTGAAGTGAGATGCAGCTCATAAAAAAATATACCTTTTAATAAAATGTGTTAGTCAGAAAAGGGGTTACTAAACTCTTGATTTTTGCTACCTTGTACTAATACTCTTCTCTTAAATGTCTACAGTGAGAGGCACCAAGTTCTTCCTGATGACATGAATAAACAAACAAGCAAATAGATTTAGCTGCAGCAGCTTCTCTATTGTCTTTAAGCACAGCCCCAAATACATGGTGTTCTGTAGTCAAATTATCCTTATCTCAGAACAGCTATGGCTGATGGGCCAATTTAAGTTGTGTCAAGCAATTCTCATTCAAGCTTCTTTCTGGAGCCGAGGATCCTCAATCCTATTTATCTATCAATTCATTTATTTCAAAAACCAAATTCTACTGTTTTTGTTGGTGTGGCTGCTGCTAGAAGCAGGTTAAAATTACAGCAATTGCTAGTCTAACTCACATTCCTCCTCTCCCTAATTCTATATACATGCTCTTGCTATGTTGAGGTAGCCTTAAAGTTGTTAATATAAAATCATTTCTTTAAGAACAGAATCATGATAGGTCTTTCAACAACATAGCAGGATATTAAACCCTTTCCCCCTGCTGATAACTGATAATGTCAATGTGTCAATGTTTTATAATTACCTTATAAAATATTCAGTGCTGATTTAATAACCTTACATTTGATGGGATTATAGTTTTCTGTGGGGAAAACTGTATCAGTCTGGGACCCAGCTGCAGTATGAGAAAATGCTGAAATCATTTATTTCTTTATTTGCTGTTGGACCAGAGACAGAAAGAATAATTAAATGATTTTTTTTTTAAAAGCAGAAGAACATTCTATTTTGAATATTTTTAAACACTGAGATAATGATTTATCATCCATTACAAAACTTCTCTGTTTTGGCTTTTGATACTGGCTTGGACAGGGCACCTTTTTCTGTAGAACATTCAACATCTTCCTCTTTTTGTAGCTCCTCTAGAAGTGTCTAAAGCAGGTTCCCAAATGGTTCATATTGATCCTCAAAGGTTGATGGGATGATCCATTATTTTTATTCTTGTTTTCAGAATTCGTAGTACTATTGGTAGCTGAGTGACCTTGGGTCAGTAACTCTCGGTCCAATCCAGCTCATAGGTTGCTGTCATGATGAAAATAAGAGAACGGAGGAGTATTAAGTGTGCTTGTTGCCTTGAGTTACTTACAAAATAATAAAGGCAGGAATTTTTTTAAAAATCAAAGCTAAAATATTTTTAAAACATCACATAATAAATGTTCAGAGTTGTTGAACTATCTAAAACCTCATGAAGGGGTCAATAAACTGAAGAGTTTGGGACTCCTGGTCTGAAGTGTCATCACTTTATGATCTTTGATGGGAAGGGTGATATGTTGCATAATGCACAGGTAAGGTAAATTTGTTCAAAATATTTTTAAAAGGCTGATTATCACTATACCGATAGTCCTTGACTTACAACAGTTGGTTTAGTGACCATCCAAAATTATAGTGCTGAAAAAAGTGCCAGACTTATGACTGTTTTTCACACTTAGGATGGTCGCAGCATCCCCCATGGTCATGTGATCAAAATTCAGACACCTAGCAACTGACTCATATTTATGACGGTGGCAATATACCAGGGTCTTGTGGTCACCTTTTGTGACCTTCTGACAAGCAGAGTCAATGGGGAAGCTGGATTCTACTTGACAACCATGTTGCTAATCAAACTGCAATGATTCCCTTAACAACAATGGCAAGGTCAAAGGTCGAAAAATGGGGAAAAACTCATTTGACTGTCTCACTTAGCCACAGAAATTGTGGTTGTACATTGAGGATTATCTGTACTCAAGATATCTGAAAAAAGATTGGACACAATTGGTGGACCAATTGAGAAGAGAGCAATTTCTGAATCTTACTAGAATAGAATAATTCTGGGGTACAAAAAATGTCACCTTCTTCTGTACTCATTTATAGTCCCTATGATTATTACCCATATGTCTTAACTTATTTGGGAAATGAGGAGTTTCAGATACTGGAATAGAGGCTTTTAGGAAAAGGGAATTAGTAGTAGTCCCCGGTATGGCCTGTAGGAGAATATATTCTTGCCACTGTTATTTTTTCCTGCACAGAGGATAGCAGTCTCTGTATGGAAGGGAAATCTATAGTAAAGTATACAGTCACTACAGGTAACATAAGTTGAATATTTATACTTGCTCCAACTTATGCTTTGGACAATAAAGTGATGCTGGTTTCATATTTTACTGGGCAGGAAGAACTAAAAAGGAATTGGCTGGTGAGTCATTTTCTCATTTAAAAAAAATATTTCAGGGGGGCAAAAATCTGAGCAAAGGAAAATGTTGTGTGTTTGCAGTAAAGCTCCTCTGACCCCACACAACTCACACATCTCCCTGGAAACTGCAGTACATGCTTTGCTGTTAAGTGGGCTCATTTTGGAAACAAGGAGAGTACAAAATGGCGAATGCGCAACACTAAGACTGGTCAGTAATTATGAAGCAAAAAAGTTTGCTTAATTCTCTTCCTGGACTCCTTAGTTCATTCCAAAATGAAACATTTGTTTAAATTAAAAAATAATTCTTGAGTGAAACACACAGGCTCTGTTGGTCCATACAAAAGTAGGAAAAACTATTTGGACTTTACTCAAAATAGTATAACATCCTGGCAAGCCCTGTTGTATGGCTGCATAGATAAGAATGGTGCAATACTACATTTCTGCTTCAAAATTAAAGACATCTATTTAGCTATCTACTCTAGCTCTACACTCAAACTGATCTGAACATTGTAAATAAACAAATAATAATTTCTGATTCATCTTTCAGCTCAGAAAGAAGTCCCTTGGCAAATTACACTCTACAGCTTTAAATAAGGTCTCAGCTGTAACTACAACATGGTAAACTAAGATCCACTAAAAATAATCTTTAACACAGAATATTAATTTTAAAAAATTGCCGTATAGACTTGATCTTCAAGACGCTGCTTGCATTATTTTGACAGGTTAAATCTAGCTGCTTGCCACTTTGGAGCTAGTGAAGCATTCCAGCCCATCCTTCATTAGCAGATTCTGATAAATAATTTCAAGGAGGAATTCTTAATAAATAAAATATAATTATTCTTTCTTTCCTTTACATTTGCCATTTAACTTTGCCATTTAACTATTAAGGTCTTTGTACAAGCTTCTGCCTCTGTCCAGGTCCAACGATTCAATAAATTTTAAAGTCCAAAAGAACTTGAAACATATAATCATGTAAAATAAGTCTGAGTTTAGCTGGGGACAAAATTATATTGTAAAAGTAATTTTTCCTCCTTTGCTGTTAATATTGCCATAAAGAGTGGCCATGATTCTATTTAGTGTGAAAATATTTACTCAATATAATATAATGTGTACTTAGTGAAGAAAATTGGATTTAAATTCAAAAGGAATGTTACACGGTCATTTTATTGATTAGCGATAGCTCAGTAAACTTTTATACTAGTTATGGAAACTTCCTGTTAGTATTCCCACAGGCCCTGACATTTATACCTTCAAAAGACAGCTGCCTAGTAACAGAGAATGTAATATTTTCACCCCCCCCTTTCTTTTGTATTCATAGCCCTTTATATAATGTGCCTGTCTGTCAGCTTGTTTCTGTTCTGTGTTTTCTCATCCAAGGTTATTAATTATCCTGTTGACTCTGTCTAATGTAAAACATAGGACAGTTCTGTGCTGCTTGTTTCCCATGATGCTCCTGCCTTTTCTTATATCAATTCTCAAAATTCAATCCAGATTGCAGGTGGTTGATCACAGAGCTGAACTCATGCTAGACATACCTTAATACTTGATTGATTGCATTTTTGCCTCTTGCTCTTGAGTCCTAATAGGTTGAGTGCTAATACGCTACTCTGTCAGTGGCTATCTCTTCTTTTCAGGGATTGTGCCCTTCTCATTTTTCCCTTCCTTTCTATTGCTTTCACAGATGTTTGCACACATATATAGTTTGACACAGAAATATACATTCACATTGTCTCTTTGGCAATAAAGCAGGACCTTTCTTCTCCCATCCCCCTTTTTGGTACCATTATTGTTCTGATGTTAACATAATTAAAGTAACAAGGAAAAAGTTGTTACTCTATTCTTAGATTCATTTGTAGATCAATGGAAACTTTATAACAAGCAAGAAGCAATTCACAGAAACAAACAAAGTTACTACATTGAAACTCAAATATGTTTTTTAAAAATATGGACACTTATGAATGGACACTTTTCAGTGCTATGGGTAGACAGTGGGAAAATAAGGGGAGCATGGACCATCCTATTGGGAAATGTAGTAGTTAACTGAAGTATGAGCTTCTACGTTTGAGAACAGTTCATTGACTTCAGCAGTCATTGCTGGATAAACCACAAGGAGCTGGCAGCTGCTGATCAGCAGAGAAAATAATTTCTAGCAACCCTGGACAAAGCAGCTACTAAAGATGTTACCAGCCTCTGGAAAGAGTGGTCATACACACAATCTTGTAAGGACCAATCAGTTTTAGAGGAACTTGTTAAGTCTTAGGTTGCTGACTATCTATGAAAGTATTGCTAAGTGGATGATATAGCATGACTCTAAAGTTTGTCTGGATAGATGCTTAGTCTCTATGGGTTTTTTCCTTGTAAGACAATGACTCAAAGCAATGACTTTCCCCACCCCCACCAAAACTCCTTCAACTCTTATCTGAATTTTTAAATTCCATGTTATTTTTAATTCTGTTATTTTAAGCACGTTTATTATTCTAGGGTAAGACTAAACCGGAAGAGCTCCCACCAGCTGCGTCTTCTCCATTTCATGTAGCTTTAAAACATTTTCCAGCTCCACTTGTTGTAGTGAAACCTGAACCAATGATTCTCTGATCAAGCTAAACCTCAGTCTCTGTTTCCTACTGGTGTGAGACCTTAGTAGGTCTCCACTAGTCAGCACTCCTCCAAAATAAGCAAATAAAGAGAAAAAATGAGTGATCAATTTGAATTCGATTTGACATAGCTGAGCAAGTGTCTTTACAGCGGTCCATTACATGCTTAATTTCATATTTTTTTACCTTCAGAAAATTGTTCGGAAAATCTGCAAGGGGGATACAGCTACTGGTTTAATTCAAGTTTACTAGGTAAGGAAAATGGAACTAGAAAGCCAATAGAAAACTAGAAAACAATCCTTAAAGGTGCCTTAAAACAGTAGTTTGTCATAACACAGTTCAAAACTCTTTTTGGAATAATTTTCAATTTTCAAGTGAATACCTATTTCTGTAATTATTAGAAGAATGAATCTTTTCCTCTCCTTTGTTCTCAAAATGCAAGTATCATCCTAGACGTCCTGGATAGGAAGTAGGTCTTGTAAAATGATCTCCCCAGAATAATCACTATCAGATGCCAATCAAAATGTTGCAAAATTATTCAATTTGTTAAGCCCATGCAATGAACAGACATACATTTCATTAACTGAATTCAAAGATGATCTTTCAAGAACCTCACTTGTTTCTCAAGTTTCCATTTGAAGATGGTACATGCAAAATTGCTTTGGGGACACAATGTTGATGTTTCAGTTATTTGCAAATAAAAAATAATCCAATAACCAGGAGCATTTGTGGATTAATTATATTCCAGGAAGCAACAACCCCGGAAGTCATCTCACACCCACTGATTTTTCAGCTACAATATGCTTCCATCCAGCAAGATGTAACAAATTGGAAAATGTATTGCTAAGTGGATGTTATTATGGAACATTAAATATTAGATAGGATCTTCTTTTCTACCCTTACCTTTAATAAGGAACAATATGCCTTAATTCTGTTGACTAGGCCCAGATTTGGAAACTATTCAGAATCTAGGCCTGACCGCAAATGCAAAAATGTTATATTCCTGCAGGACAAGGAAATTCAGCAGGTTAAGTTCTAAAATTTTCTCCTTTTCTTCATAACTATTCAGGTTCGAGATTACCATCTTCTTTGAACCTGATCATTCTCCATGGTTTTTCAAAAATCTAGAGCATTATTAGGTTTTGCATATTAATATGAAAATAACTTGCGTTTCTATATGTACACATGTCGGTGTGAATGGAGATCAGAAAGAGATTGAGAAGGAAATCAACTTTCATATTGTAAATATGCAAGATAATCTAGTATTTTTATTCAAGCATTTTAATTCAGCTGTCTCCAGCCCATGTTTTTCTTATGTGTCATAATTTAATCCCTCTTTCCTCAAGTAAGAACTATAGATTATAAAGGAGGCTATTATTTTTTCAGCACTTTGATACAAATGTCTGTAGTGCAATTTCTTCAACGAGCCCTGATATCTGTCATCTGTTTAATGCATCTCTACATTAGTACAGTTTTCTATGTGTTGATGCATTGTTGGTTCTGTAGTAGAATATCTTTCACAAGTTCTTTGCACAACTTCTTCTGTAAGAATGCTGTGGTATTTTGAGGAAATTTTGCAAACATTTCCTCTTTAATCTTTCATCACAGTCTGCCCAATAAGAGAAATATCAAGACATGATAAAGTCATGGTTATTACAGGATGAATTTGACTTAAATTTCCTTACCTTATTTCAGCATCAGATCTATTTTTAATAAGCACATGAGAGACTTGGGGTAACATTAAGCTTTGGACAAAGAAATGCTATTACCTTCTTTAAGTCACATTAGCTTTAAGAGCTGTTGAGCTGTTTACAAAAATGATTCAGTCCCATGACACAAAACCAGCAGCTTTTCTGGGCATTAAGCATATTCATACCATGAAGATTGTTGCCACATACTACTTAGATGCCTAGGGAACTATATTGATGAGTGGTGCATGGGTCGTGCTTAAATGAACAGCAAACTCCCAATTGCTTAAATGAACAGCAAACTCCCAATTGCATTTTAAAGTAAATATTCTGACTCAGTTTTAAAGTATTCTCTTGAGCCATTGCTTCTTTTGGATTCTGCTCTTCACCTATGCATTTTTAATGTGCAGATAGACAAGAAACCTATTTATATAATGATCAGATCAGGTCTTGTATTCTCACACATTACAAAGTGCCTTTCAAAAATTACATCCATGGTATGCTGAAGCCTTCATAAGAAATTCCAACAAAGAATCCATGCTATGTAAAACTCATAATTTGGATGAGAATCTTTCTGCATATTATTATTCTCCTATATCATTTCAGTTTTAATATTTATTATGCATTTATGATATGCGAGTATTTCTTCTTTGGAATTATTTTAAATATGACCACTTTCCCACATTTAATGCAACACATTATACAGTTACTCAGACCTGAATGTTTATACATGACAAAAAGGGAAGAATAGAATTATGATGCAAATTCATCTTAGAAACAATTCTTAAAAAGGGGGGGTTAAGCTTTATGTATCTGCGAAAACAGAATAAATGAGTTACATTTCAGCCATTTTGTTTTTGTTGTTGTTGTTGCAGTTGTGATTCATTTAAGTAGAAGCGTTTTCATCTCTCACCAAGATCTGTGTGTGTCCACTTCTCTTAATAATAGGAAGAAAAATGCTGCAAGATGCAACATTTCTATTTGGAACATAACATTAAAGGTATTACAGACAATAGGAAGTACTGTTCATTTGAGTTTCCTGTATTCCATGCACTACATGCAAAAGAAATATCTGACCTGAACTGTTGAAATACTAACTTCTACAGAATTTGTTATATTTGTAATCTGGCCTCCTACCAAATATTTTTAAAAAATCAAAATCAAAATATAGTGATTCACTTTGGAGTTCCTTTTCACAAAAAACATTGGAGGCAGATTTTTAAAAAAGGAAAGGCAGTATTCTTCATATTTTGAATTCTACACAGTGATTTCATATTTCATATTTGCTTGGTAGTATCTGAAAATTCTGCAATTTCCCAGTAATTCATTGTCTATAAGAACTATTATTTGTATGTAGACTTACAGTATATGATATATGAATGAAGTGATTTAAAAGGAAGATAATATCTCCATTATTCTGGTCTATTGCCTTTTAGTTCATACTCAATTATTCAGTCTTATAAATTAAAGCATGGCCATGTCTTCTCAAATATCAGAAGGAGAATAGATTTATAATTATAATATGATTAGAAAAAGTTCATCAAATGAATGACAATGAAAACAACTTGTCTCTTTCTGCAGAGGTTTATTTATTTATTTAATTGGATATTTATTCCGCCCTTCTCCTCACGGACTCAGGGCGGTGGTTCTGAATATGTACTCCTAAAACAGATAGATTTGCTATAGTTAATTCATAATGTAAACAATTCTATGAATACTCAGCTGTGCATTGCATTAATGACATAGGATTGCATTATAAACAAAAATCCATTTTTTGCAATTTTAATTCTTATTAGGAAACCCTCTCCACAACACACAGTGGAATGGAATCAGTTTCTAGTGCATGCAAATCTAACCATTCTATGAGAAAAGCTAATTCCTTCAGATGCTGCCAGATCCCTAACAGCCTGCCAGAAGTAATGTTGATGATAGGAAATATGGGGGTAATCCCCAGATTTTGCCTTACCCATTTTTTTCATATACAAAAAGCAGACTAAAACAACTGCCAATTTAAGGGGGAGGGGGAGAGAGAAGAATATTGCATTTTTCCCGAAAATAAGACCTAACCAGAAAAGAAGCCATAGCATAATTTTTCAGGATGCTTGTAATATAAGCCCTACCCCCAAAATAAACCCCATTTAAGATTGTCAGTCAGACAGACACATTTAGTACAGGCAGAAAGTGTGTGTATTAGGTGGCGCAAGGAGTGCACGCAACAAAGCCCTATAAAAGGCCATCATTTTGAACAGAGGACATGACATGACAGCATTTGAACAAATGTAGATTTTTGTACATGAATAAATGTACATTTTTGTGCATGAAAAAATAAAGACATTTCCTGAAAATAAGCCCTAATACGTCTTTTGGACCCAGTCTTATTTTTGTGGAAATACAGTATTTTCATTTTTTTTACTTTAATGGGGAATAGGAATCACAGGAAGAAAGAGTGTGAGAGTTTTGTCAACTGTAAACATCCTGAGTCAAGAAGTTCTCCAGAGCCTGGGGCCATGCCCTTAGATTTCATCAGGAAGTATTGTTTTTCTTTTGTTGAATTTCTCCCTCATCCACTTCCCCCTTCCCATTTTTTCTGAGTACTTTCAGAGAGCGTGATTTTGACTTTAATAAATATCTAGCTATGAGTAATCAAAATTGTTAAATACAGTATGCATTGGTCCAAGTGGGACACACTGATCCTTTAGTAAGCACAATATGAATCAATTCTTCTGGTAACCTGCAGATACTCACTGTTTAGCCAGGCATTCCAGTTTCAACTGTCTGACTTATTCCTTGTCTTACTTTAAAACAGGGTGAAGATATTCTGGCATTTAAAAAAACTGCAGTACATGTTAAACCAAGACTGCCACCATGAAGATCTATTAAAGTCAAAACTGGATGGTATCCAGCAGAGAACCTATTTATGAGAATATGACCTGCAACTCCCTTTATGTTCCTTGAACCATCGCTGGCTATTGGGGGCGAAACACTGGCCCCCACGGAAAGGGCGCGCAACTTGGGGATCCTCCTGGATGTACAGCTGTCCTTGGAACATCAAATAGCAGCCGTCACCAGGGGGGCCTTCTGCCAGGTTCGCCTGGCTTGGCAGTTGCGCCCCTTTCTCGATCGGGACTCCCTATGCACAGTCACTTAAGCACTCGCCACTTCCTGTCTGGACTACTGCAACGCTCTCTACATGGAGCTCCCCTTGAGATGCACCTGGAGATTCCAGCTAGTCCAGAATGCAGCCGCGCGGGGGATTTTGGGAGCGCGTGGGCACGCCCACGTAACTCCACTCCTATGCGAGCTCCACTGGCTGCCTGTGGTCTTCCGGGTGCGTTTCAAGGTATTAGTTACCACCTTTAAAGCGCTCCATGGCATAGGGCCCAGTTACCTGCAGGACCACATTCTGCCAATGGATACCTCCCACTGACCTACCCGCTCCCACAGAGCAGGCCTCCTCAGGGTGCTACCAGTCAAACAATGTCGACTGGCGACCCACAGGGGGAAAGCCTTCTCTGTGGCGGCACTCACCCTCTGGAACGATCTTCCCCCACTATACGAACGATTTCTAACCTTTATTTATTTATTTATTTATTTTATTTATTTATTTATATTTTTATACCACCCTTCTCCCCGAAGGGACCCAGAGCAGTGCACAGCCATCTAAAAACAACAATCACAAAACAGTACAGTACAAAAATGAACCATTATTAAAAACAATTTAATACATATATATAAATCATGGGGCCATAAATTAAAAAAAACAGGAAAGTACATCCAATTTAAAACCGGATCTGGGAATTTAAAAAGTCTAAAATATCTAAATTCTTTTTCATTTATGGA
>JANHFO010001699.1:90971-104121 GCA_032468095.1 Pareas carinatus
TATTTTTAAGAGATTTTTAAATGTCTTATGTTATATTATGTATGTTTTTATATGCCTGTAAGCCGCCCTGAGTCCTTCGGGAGAAGGGCGTGATACAAATAAAATTTTATTATTATTTATTATTATTATTATTATAAATTGTGCCCTAACAAAGTTAAACTTTCTATTTCACTCATGACAATAACTTCAATTTAATTCCTAATATGAATATAACAGCCAACATCATCACTAAGAGCTCTTCTCAACATTGCTACCGATGAATTCTTGAACTGTCAGAAAGCTCTACTGGTATAATATTTGATAACCCCACTGGCGATCTCAATTCTGCCATAAGAATGTGCATGTTGCCCACCAGGATTGTTGAATTTCTCTAGTTCTGTTTCTCTTCCCTCCCATCAAACTCCACTAATTGGCAAGAACATATCTATCAATAATTCTCCTTAATGTGCACCAGGGATGGGATTGAGGAAGAAGGCAAGTTTTAGTAGATGACTAGACCAGAGTGCATAGTCATCTTTCAAAATTCACTGTAGTTTGGTGCAAATATTTTGAAATATTTGCACCAGAAGGAAACAACAGCCAATGACTTACTAGCCAGTCATCAACACCTCAATCAATATCTAAAAAGCCACACACAAAAGAAACCATATAAATACCACACACAAAATAGCCCAAAGCATATACTCTGCTAGAGAGGTGTTCCCGGCGGATGGGCTCCAGCATAAGTCTGAAAGCTTGGAAGACTAAACTTCTTGGTGACCGACCCAGATTGTATTCTGCAACATAATCCTGGGACACATATATTTGCCTTCATTCATCGAATATTTTGAGTTGGTATGTTCAAAATGATCAGCTGACATGGGGATAGTAGCAAAGTTTCACTACCAAAGAGCTCTTTCTCCCACTTTACCATGAAATCTCTTCTCATCCTCACAAGTCAGTTGCTATTCAGACTGAGTCTGACCCCCAGGTGACAGTTCAGCTCATAGAGACAGTGGGAGAACTGGTTTAAAAACTGGACTCTACTACCCAAAACAGAATTTCCCTTGGATACAGTGCCCTGGAACTTGAGGTCAAGGGGTGTGCTAAGATATCCAAAGTGTGCTTGGTTGAACGTAGCCCCAGGAGTCACCTGACCACAATGCTGACCATCTGGTTGAAGCACAACATATTGCACTCACAATGAAAATGTTGCAGTTAAATGCCAACTTAAAAATGAAATTCCTGGAACTGCTAAAGAAAGGCCTTAAATGTTTAAACATAAAAGTAGTCTTTCTGCCCTTGAGTCAACTCTACCCCATCCCTGGTTCAGGATGTATAAAATCTCCAACACTTTCACCTAACACTTTAGAGACAGTTGGATGACCTGCTGTGTGTGGTCAGCTGTGCTTCAGTGTTGGGAGATGTAAACATATTCACACTTCTCTGGTCATTAGCCAGTCTCTGCTGCAATCATTTCTCTCTCAGCATTTACCTTTTCTACAAGCACTTAGTTTCCCAATTTTTTTTCCTATTTCTGATACCAATTTCTCCCCAAGCTTCCAATAAGGGAAAGAAAACTAGAGCAAACCTCAAATGTGTGGAAGAAGAAAAGTCATCGTTTGCTTTAATCCAAAACCCCCAGTAGATTATTAACTTTCTTATTTACTGTTTTTTTAAACCATTTGATTCACCAGGTCTATTTTATATTGCAATATCCAGAAAATAGCAAAAGTTAGCGAAGTGTGCTTTTGTTGCTTATTTTTTTAGTTTCAATCACTTTAATCAGAGGGATCGAATTCAAATCCTCATTCATCATATGGTAACCTTTTGTAAGCTAACTGTTGCTCAGTCAAATCCACTGCGTAGAATTCTCGTGAAGATCAAAACTGTGGTTGGTAGCATCATATTCATAATCTTTCACTTCTTTCAGAAAAACTTAAAAATACGATCATCTCTTTCACGCTCCACTGGTACAGATGTTAAAGACTTTGGGATTGCTGTGGTGGGGTCCTCCTTGACTATGCAGTACCAGACATGTGTGCCATGATCTGAACTTAGTGCATCTATGTCTTCAAGAGGTGCTCCTACATTTCCTCATAGCCAAATGATTAGTCTCTCTTGTGTGGAATCTTCTCACTACCTTTGTTGCATATGTGAATGGAGAAAATCAGAAAAGTTAGGAAGAAAGAAATGGTCTTATATATGAGATATACATCAACCAAAGTAGATTTTTAAGAGATTGTCAACTTCGCAGAGCAAACTCTATATTCCAGGGTAATTTTAAAAAAATTCATTGTAAGTGACCCATTTTATGATTTGTTTACAAATTTCATAAACCTTTCTATATAGGTACTTGTCATTCATCAACTAAAAGCTCCTGGCTTTGTCACCCTACTTGTTTTCAAATGATTTTACATCATTTTGTATGTCTTATAAATTCTTTAGAAGAAATGTTTGCTTCCTGCCAGATTTCTGTGTAAGGAAATGGATTGTTTTCATCAGCCCTTGTCAAACTACCAATGCCATTGAATTCCCATAGAATTTAATGCATTTACTTCTCTGATAGCAGGAAAAAGAAATTCCACTAATGATAATAATGCTACCAGATCTGAACCACAGAGTACAGACAATCATTAAGTAGCAGTGATATACTTTTTCTGCCTCTCTTTGCTACTGTCTACTGTTTATCTGGATTGCAGCTCAGATCTGATAGACCTAAACTATGAAACCATAGATGTCCCTACTGGGAAGTAAAAGCCTTATTTCTACATAAGCATAAATAGGACTTCAACGTAAGTATGAATGAATTGTTAAAAAATAAAGAATCTTTCTTTCTTTCTTTTTCTTTTTCACATTGTTTGGGAATCAAATGGGAGCAATGACTTTTCCATGTGGAAAGCCTTTGAATGAGAACATTGAATTTTTGTTCTTTAGATGTTTCCTAACTTCTGCTTTTCTTAAAGAAAGCACTTTTATTTGGATCATTTAGTTGGATCAGTTGGATCATGTGTCAAGAAAGAATAGATAACTTTGAAGGTGAATATTCGTTCTCCGAGCTTGTGGGTTGGTTTCTGAACATTTTGTTACCAAGCTAGGTAACATCTTCAGTGGAATTTAGAGAATGTCAGTGTTGGTGTTCTTCTGCTTATAAAAGCTCTGTGTGGTCAGTAGGTCTTATGATGGGAGCATCATGTCAGGTGAGGGTCTTGTGATGGGTCTGATGATGGGTCAGGTGTGGGTCACATAAGGTGAGGATCTTGGGATGGGTCACGTCAATTGAAAACTAGAATCCATTACCACCAACTGGCAGTCAATTGCCATCATCCCAAATCCCTAATCTCTACCTACACTGACACTGAACAGCACCAATTTGATTGGAGCAATACAAGAATCATTGGCCATGCTACCACCCACCAGGATCATGAGTTTATCGAAGTCTGGCACTCCACAAGCAATTCTATCAACAGTCACATTGACTTATAAGCAACCTACGAATTCCTGAGAATTCAAATCAACCACACAACCGACCAGTAGCAGCACTGACCCTCAACCAACCCACACAACCACCCAGTACTTTACCTCACAGAGACCCTTACCAGATGTGACCTCTCCATCACAAGATCCTCACCTTATGTGGCCCTCCCATCACAAGACCTATTTACCACACAAAGCCCTTATAAGCAGAAAAACACTAATACTGACATTCCCTAAATTCCACTGAAGATATTACCTAGTCTGGTAACAAAACGTTTGGAAACTAACCCACAAACTCAGAGAATGAACCTGCACCTTCACCACTATTGCATAGATAACTTTCTCAGATTCATGTTGGCTCCCAATGCTTGCCTTGGATTCATGTTGGTTCCCATTACTTACCATTCTGTAGGATTCCTTTGAGTAAGAAACCCCACCTGCTTATTTAAACCCTTGTCATTACTTCTTTCAGTGTTAGTCGTAAAATTACTATAGGGAACAGAGAAGATTTAGAGTACATTGTCATGCAATTGCTATGGGACTAAGAGGCATTTTAGTTTAGCATAATGTAAGGGTGGATCATCAGAATTACTTTCAACATATATTTTCCACTGCATGAGTGAGTTATGAACACAGATGGCAAATGTTACATTAAGATGCACTGAATTTTCAGCTAACCATTGGGATATGATTCTACAGTGGAATGAATATAAATTGCTGAATAGAAAAAGAATGAAAACCATCATGACTGCTGAAAGGTACTGAGAGGGCTAGGAAAGAAAAAACAGACAAGAATGGTGTCTCTGGAGTAAAGCTTTACTCTTCCACATCTTTCACTGAGTAACATCCATGTCCTACAGAATATCTGAACCATTTTTACAGTGTATGTAACTGATAATGGATATGTATGTAATACAATAAAAGGGAACATAAATGCAAATTATAATTGCCCAAATGAATTGGGTGTTCACTAGAATAATTCAGGTAGCAGTTAAGGACCTAAGAGTTATGAAGGTAACGCCATATAATGTCAGCTGTTCCAAACAGTTTTTTTTTTCCAGAATTAGGGAAGTTAAGTACATTACGTTTAAATGTCTAAATGGTGAATTCTTTTGGCAGGACATCAAGATTCCAATTTCAATTGGTACGAGTACCAATTTTTTTCCTCCGTAATCTTTCAACCTCAGTCTGTAAATCTCAGCATTCTGTAATTTTCTCCTGTTGTTTTTTCATTAATCTATCTAACTCCAGGTCACATCAATGTCAAGATTTTCAAAAAAATTTCCTGTGCATTTAGGAGTAGCTTGATCTAGTAGGGTCCAAGTACTATTTATTTGAATTTTGAGATCTCAAAAATGTTGATCTCTTCATTTTGCAAAACTTCATACACATGGTCCTAGTAGTTTTTTCAAACACTAAAACCATATTCTATATAATTTTCAGTGACATAACAATGACAACCATTACTTCAGGAGTGAAATAAATGAATAAAATACATCATTTGGTCGTGAACAAGCCATTCAGTTCTTCACTTCCTCTAATTCCTCTATTTCCATAGAAATGTGAGGAAGTTCCAATTAAAGTAACCAGAATAAGTAACCACTTTCCTTAGGAGCTTTGAATACACTTTGATCATGCCATATGAATACTCTCCTGAAAAGAAAAAGCAGAGAAAGAAACAATTTTGCATCTGTTTAGCTTCACCTTCCAAACTGTAAATAGAGAGATAGCTTTTCTGTTGCCAAAATCCTGAACTTTTCTTTGTTCCCTCTCATAGTAGCTATACTGTAATTTGTGGCACTTGCTGACTCAGTCAGCCACTGATATAAACTCCTGGCACCATGTCTTACTAAGCAATAAATTAAACAAATGCCCTGGACTGTTGGCTTGGCTGGTGACAGGTTGGCTACTTGGCCGACTGACTGACATATCAAATAAACAAAGATCAGTGTTGCTGTCTAGAGTCTGCCTCTTCCTTGTCTGGGATAAAATCTTTGTATCTTCCTGACCTATTTGTAAAAAGTAGTGGAAAAGAGATCTGGGAAAGGAAAACATGTGGAATAAAAATGTGAACGTTCTTCTGCCTCAGCTTATTACAATTGTATTTGTCTTCCATGAGAGGAATTTAAGATGGCACAAAGATTTGCTTATGTTATTCTTACAGGCCTTGTAAGATAGGCCAAGACTGGGAGAAGGTCACATCTCAATCCCTGTCAAAGATTGGGAATTTTAAGTCACCTCTACTTCAGAAGGAGCCATGCAGTGGACTGTAATACACAGTCCTTCGCAGTTTTGTTCATTCAATATTTTCCCATGTATGCATTTTTCATATCAAATCTTCCTCAAATCTGAATTCCTGCAATAATCAGTGCCAGTTTAACCCAAAGATTAATATGATCTACCATATCGTCATTGTTGTAAGTCATTCAGTCATGTCTGGCCACTCTATGGATCACTATATTCCATGCCCCTCTGTCTTACACTCCCTTCTTTAAATCTGCCATGTTCATCTGTGTCTTCTCTTATAGTGTCCAGCCAGCAGGTGTTAGCCCTGCCCCTTTTGCTGCTTTTTCTGATCATTCCCAGCAAGATTGACTTTTTGAGTGAGTCAGTTCTCATGATTTGGCTAAAGTATGACAGCCTCCGTTTGGCAATCTTGGCTTCAAGAGATATTTTTGATGAGGTTCGGTCTAGGACAACTTTGTTTATTATTTTTGCAGTCCATGGGATTCATAATAGTCGCCTCCAGCACCTCAGATCAAAGGCTTCCACCGTTCTCCTATTGGCCTTTTTCAGAGTCCAAGTTTCACAGCCATAAATAGCAATTCGAAAAATTATTGCATTAACTAATCTGCATTTGGTTGTGAGGCTGATGTATTTACTCTTCCAGATGCTATTCATGCCAGGTACTGCAGTTTTTCCAAGTTCTATATACCTTCGGATCTCAAGGCTACAGTCACTACTTTGGTCAATTTTAGAGCCCAGGAAGATGAATTCCTTTATTGTTTCAATAGTCTCATTGTCGATCTGCACTATAACCCGTGTGTTCTCTATACCTGTCATTATCTTTGTTGACTTGATTTTAAGGTGCACTCCAAATTTTACACTTTCATCTTGTTCCATTCCAGATTCTCCTTGTTTCCGGGAATAATGTTATATCTCAGTGATGACAAACATTTTTGAGACAGAGTGCCCAAACTGCAAACCAAAAGTCACTTATGTATCACAAAGTGCCAGAATGGCAACACGCTCTCTCCACACCTCCTGACAAAGCCCCCACCCCCCGTGGTGCCTCCCAGCCTTTAAGGGCAAACTAGGCCCTGGAACACAGGGACCACTAAATTCATAATTTTAAATCCAGCAGAACACCAATATGAATTTTTTAAAAAGGTACATACATTTGTAAAATAATAATGAGAAAACGTCCATTTTATTAATATAAAAGGCACATATTTAATATAAAAAATACAAAAGCTTTTTTAATTATAACAAAATCATAAATACTTATTTAATCATAATAAAATCTTTAAAGGTTGTTTAATTGTAGCAAACTTATTATAGTTAGTTTAATTATTACAAAATAATTGAAGCTTATCTAAGTATTAAACATTTTAGTGTGATATTTCTTCCTGCTTAAGAGAGAGACAGAGAGAGACAGAAACAATTAGAGAGAGAATGAGACAGAGAGACATACACAGAGAGAGAGACAAAGAGAAAGATGCAGAGAGAGAATGAGAGAGAGGGAATGAGACAGACAGACAGACACACACACACAAAGACAGACAGATGCACAGAGACAGACAGAGAGAGAAAATGAGAAAGACACACATACATGCACACAAACACACAGAGAGACAAGGAATGAAAGAAAAACAGACAGACACACAAACACACAGAGAGAGAAAGACAGACAGACATACACACAGAGAGAAAGAATGAGAGGGGGGATGGAGGAAGAGAGAGACAGGGGGTTTGCTGGGCTATAAAGGAGGCTGGGAAAGGCAGGAAGAGGCTGAAGGTAGGAAGGAAGAGAGAGAGAGACAGAGAAATCGGGGAGGATTTTGGCTATATGAAGCTGGCAAAAATCAGTGAGAGGCTTGAGGGAGGTAGGGAGACAGAGAAATGGGGGGGATTTTGGCTCTAGGAGACAGGGAAAAGACAGGGAGAAGCTGGAGGAAGAGAGGAAGAGAGAAACAGAAATGAGGGGGGATTTTGGCTATAGGAGGCTGGGAAAAAGCAGTGAGAGGCCGGAGGGAGGTAGGGAGAGAGCATGGCTTTGGCTTCTGTCCACCCGTGCAAAGGCCCAGCTATTGGAGGGAGCTGCCATTAGATCTAATGGCGGTGGCCATTAGAAGCAGGACCCCCCTCCCAGTTTTTAGCCTCCCCAGGTCCCCTCCTCCAGTTTTTAAGGGCAGCATACCTTAGCTTCTGCAAGCTCTCTCTCCCCTTTGGCACAGACTCCATGCCATATTTGGCCCCCTGCCTTGGGAGGGAGGAAACACTCCTACTGGACTGCTGGGCAGAGGGACTGGTAAAGTGGAAAGGAGGAGGGAGAAGGGAGTCCTGCATCCCTCTGGCTTGCTGCTAACGTTTTTTTTTTTGCTGATAGGTGGCAAATATATTTCTTTGTCACTGTTTCATTTATCAGAATATAAAATACAAAGAGAAATTTAAAAAGGTAATAGAGAACTAGGGTAGTGAAAATGGGGGGGAGAAAATATGGATTAGAGAAGAAAAAAAGAAAGAAAAGGGCATCGACTTCCAACTCTCTTTAGCACAGTAGAAGATAATAATATTACAACCTCAACTTTTTACTTTTACACAGTAGTATATACTAGCCATTTCTATAACAACAAACCTGTCTAATTAGCAAAAATAAAATCAAGGTTTCTTTTTTTTCAATAGCAAGCACAAAATCTGGAAGCAATTTTCAAATAGAAATGAAATTAAATATAATGGATGAAGGAATCAATTTAACCATCTCTGCTTTTTCTTGCTGTGGAGAATAGTATATGCTTCGATAAACTCATTAATCTTTATAAACTGTCATCATTTATAATAAAAGAATTTCCTATGTTGTTTCAATTTTTTTTTTTACCCTAAAGGAAGGAAACACTTTTTTCTAAATTTTAGAACAGTAAACTTTTCTTTAAAAACATTTATTATTTAACAAAAAACAAGCAAACAAATATATGATACCAAGTGTCTGTTTGATTTCCTGTTTTCCTGGAGTTTTTCAGTCTTCCTCTACAAGCATTTATTATTGTCTGGGAAGTGAAGGAAAGAATTATGTGCTATTTCAAACTGTTCTGTTATATTGTGCTGTTCCTTTGCAGTTCATTAAGAGCATTAGTGTTGCTTCTTATTTCTTGGCAAGACACATATTTAGCAAGTTTCATTTACTTTGCCTGCAAGAAACCAGCATATATTTTTTTGCATACTTTGAAATCATATTTTACAATGGGCAGAGTTGCCAAAGTCATGGAAAGCAGCTAACATTCTAATTCCTGAAGAGGAACAACAATTAAATTTGGCTGAAAATTACAGACCCCTGTTTTTATTGATTAGTGATTTTAGATTATTTTCAACCATACCAGCAAACAGTTGCTCGTTTGCCGAGCAAGCACTTCGGAAGTGTCCTCTTGGGGATACGGGCTTCCTGGACTTCCGTTGGATTTTTGACTTTTGGGAGGAGTTGTCAAGGGGGGTTGACTTGACTTTGGAAGGAACTCGGATCGGGGCGCGGCTGCCTTAGGACTGACTCTGTTTTAAGCCTGCTTAGGTACCAACCCCCACTCGGAGGCCACTGGACACTGACTCTAGCCTGGCTGGGCCTGTGCTCACGCCTCTGTGCAGGGACCGCCCTGCCACCGGTAGGGAGCACCCTGGACTAGCCCCACAGTCCAGGAAGGGTGTCGCTTGGCTCCTGGCCCCCTGCTCGGTCCGACTGGGCGCACAGGGCACAACAGCTGAAGCTTAAGAGGGATAAGTGTAAGATAGGTGTTGAATCAATGGAATTCTTGAGATTCCGCATCGATGCAGCTGGAATAAAGCCCGCCAAAGCCAAACTAGAGCGATCTGGTAAGCCCCAACCCCAAAGTCCAAAGAGGAATTGCAGGCATTCCTGGGCCTCTTAAATTTTTACCATGCATTCTTGACACAGAAAGCAAAGGTAGCAGAACCACTCCACCGACTGCTGGATAAGGCAGCCACATGACAGTGGACAAAAGATCAGGAGTGCAGCTTCGTGGCAGCCAAGGCCTTGCTAGCCTCTGATGCGGTGCTGACCCACTTCGCTGAGTGCAGACCCATGTGCATAGCCTGCAACACGTCCTCATACAGGAGTCAGGGCCGTCCTGAGCCATGAAGAGGCAAATGGGCAACAAGCGCCCATCATCTACTACTCATGTACACTATCGTTCACCTAGCGGAATTAAGCCCAGATAGACAAAGAGGCAATGGAAATAGTCATGGGAATATGCAAGATCCACGACTACGTATATGGGTGGCCGTTCATTGTCTATACCAACCACAAGCTGCTACTGGGACTGTTCACAACCAAAAAACAACCCCCCCGATAATCTCCCCCCAAATGCTGCGATGGTTGATATTTTTATCAGCCTATAGCTTCACGTTCGTGCACCACTTGGGGGGGGACATGGGACACACAGATGGTCTCAGCAGGCTGCCGCTACCAAGGATGGAACCCAATCCAGCCTCAGCACACAGGATCATGCCCATCCATGAGATACCCCAAAGACCCCTACACGTGGGAGACGTGGCCACGAAAACGGACACAGACCTGACCCTCAGCTGCATCCTTGCGGGGGTGCAAGCAGAGCACATGGGCAGTGACTGGGGCCTGAAGTTCCAGGGGTTTGTTATAAGAATAGGCAAACTGTCGGCTCACAAGGCTGCCTCCTGTGGGGAAGCAGAGTAGTCGTCCCTGAAAGTCTGCGGCTGCAGGTGCTACAGAGCTTGCATGAATGACACCTGGGAATTGGCAAGGGGCTATGTGTGGTGACCAGGGCTTGACAAGGACATTGAGGCCCAAGTCCAGACATGTAGCCGGTGCCAGCTACAGCGGCCCGACCCCGCAGGCAGAACCACAGGTGTGAGAGGCAGCAAAAGCCCCGTAGTTCTGCATTCATGTGAACTACGCGAGCCCCTTTCATGGTCAGCTGTTTTTATTGCAATTGACAGGTACTTCCAAGTGGATGGAAGTAGTACCCGTGCCCAACATGATGGCGGCCAGGACGATCCGGGAGCTCAGGACACTCTTTCCCACCCACGGCCTACCTGACGTGATCATCTCTGACAATGGGCCACAATTCATGGGAGAGAAATTCAGGGACTTCGCGGCAGAAAACCTCATCTGGCTTATTATGTCCTTTATTTTTAGTTAAGATATTTTTTAGTCTTGTTGACCAATAAATGCTGGAACCAATTAATTTAGACCAATGGCCATAATCATAAAACATTTTGATAAAAGAAAAAAACCATATACATTACCATGAGCAATAATGCAATCCCAGTTTTGGTAAAACTAAAGGATGCATCTTTCTCAAAACATTTCTGTTGGAGTGCAATGACTGCTCTAGTGTTGTGACATAAATGTGTGGTGATTTGGCTTTTGCAGACACTAAACTTTGATATTTTTTTTGTCTGCCTAGTTTAGCAACAGTAACTCCCTGTATGCAACATGAAAACAAACAAATGGAACATAGAATAAAAATCAGTCCAAAGGTTTCAGTTAAGGCACAAATGATCAGGTTCAAATTATCATATTTAGAACACATTATTATGGCAATGCTGAGGAGAATGGAAGGAAAAAGAGAGAGAGAAAAGGATGACATACAGTATGATGAATGGATAGACTTGGCACATAATAATCAAATATAACTACATCAGTACATCAATATTCCACTCTCAGGTGAACTATAATTGCAAATTAGCTTGTCCTGGTGCTCTGAGTATATTGACAGTTTGAAGAATAGAAGAGCTGTGTAGTATATCCAAAAATTTACTGAAGACTTTTCAGATTGCTCCCACATGCCTAAGGCTGCAATCTAAAACAGCCTTACCTGGAAAAAGGCCAAATAAATTTGGTAGTTTTCTTCTGAGATGAGGCACAGAGAGATTACACTGTCCCTGTTAAATCTCAGCAGGCTCATAGGCTTGAAGGTGCTTTGATTAGATAAATACAAGCTGTGTGGGTGGCTGGATATTTTTCACAGCTGCAAAACAGATTTATGAGAAGGCAAATATTCTGACTGTATTATCTAGAGCGAATAATGTGTGACAGAGGATTTTAATAGTGGTGACTGTTTAAAGACAGAAGGATTGAAGGAGTATTAAAGACAGATATCCTTTTTTCAAAGAAAGATTGATGATTGCTTGAGGTGGCAGTGTTTCTTAGTATGCTAAACAAATTGTTCATTTTAGCTATTTCCCCTTTCTATTAGGTAACGTATCAATTAATATGGGCTTTGTGACTTAAGAAGTCTACTTAGAATTTCTTATTCTAAGAAATATGTCCTGTTGATTCTTAAACATAGGAGTAGGGAATCTGAAGCCCTCCAAATGTTGCTTAATTACAACATTGGACGGTTCCACTATCCTCCAGTATTAGTCAAATTAACAGAGATTACAGTTAAAATGGTAAATAACTGAAAGGTACCTTGTTTGCACTTTATAGAATTGCAATCTTCCTTTCAAATGAGTACCAAAAGGGATCTATATTTCCTTTTCCAAACTGACTTCCCCAAAAAATCTTGATACTCATAACACATTCTATAAAACTGCTGCATTTCTGGTAGGATTCAGTAATATCTTCCTAGTCGTGAACAAAGAGATATATTTGCCACCTTGAGACCTTAATAAAAAATAAGAAAGGCGGCATATAAATAAATATGAGAAATATTGGGAAATCAATGGAATTATCCAGAAATATGAATCAAACAAACAACCCAAGGTGGCAAACATATCCAACACATCTTCTCCTCCTATTTTCCTCACAACAACAACCCTATGAGGGTTGAGTTGGGTTGGGTTGAGAGAGAGTGACTGGTCCAATGTCACCCAACCTGTTATTCTGAGCAGCTTTAATTCCATGTATGTGTTTCATTAAACACTGTTTGTGTGCTTCCACTTCAAAATTTATAAATCCAGCCAAGTGATAGATGTCAGTATATTAAGTCAAATATTCAAGACATGATTACACCTTTAATGAAATGCAGAGGAAGATTGGGTCAGGGACACAAAAGATTTTTTTGATCTGGGATTGTTTAGGAACTGAAATCCAAAATATTTCCATTTTTTGTCAGCAAAAAATCCAAAATTTTATTTTTATTTATTTATTTTTATTTATTTATTTGCATTTTTATACCGCCCTTCTCCCCGAAGGGACCCAGGGCGGTGCACAGCCATATAAAACCATTGAAACAATTAAACAAACAACACATTAAGAGAACATTTAAAAGTAATATAATTACAATGGTTAATTTAAAATCGCAATATAAAACCAATTTAAAACCAGATTAAAATAGGAAATTAAAATTAATAGAATACTTAGGCAAGGGAAAGGTGTGAATTAGGTCAACCCGGCCTGGGTAAAAAGGATGTTGAGATCTAGGAAGGATTATGCCTTCCTAGTTGATGAACTTAAGAAGAACCAGATTCAATTCAGATGGGA